>CAUPSL010001526.1:0-11130 GCA_963514005.1 Raja brachyura | reverse complement strand
CGGGTTTGCGGCGGCGGCGGCCATCTTGGTGAGGTCGGGTTTGCGCCGCTTCGGGCGGGAAAAGCCGAAGCCGCGGAAAGTTTTTCCTCCTCAACAACAAGAAGAAGAAGAAGCGAAGAGAGGAGCTAATATCCAATGAAAAATGAAACGGAGACAACCGTGGAGCGGCGGCCGCGCAGGTAACTAACCCCGGGTTGTACAGGAGCGGCCACTCGGCCCGGCAACCCCCTGCTAGCCCACAAACCCCCCACCCCACAAATGTGGCCAAAATGTGTGAAATGTGACAGAAATCAAGTCTGTGATTTATCCCATCAGATAAAGCAGAAAATTATCTTTCATTTGATACCTGGTTCACCTTCATATCCTCAGTATTTAAAAAGTTACGGTCGATTATCAATTATTAAAAAAATGAGAAGAACTGACGTAAATTTTATATAAAACAAGCCTGTAATTTAACCCACCAGATGAAGCATAAAAAGACGTTTAAGTTGATACCTGATTCACTTTCATATCTTCAGTATTAAACAAGTTATGGTCAATTTTCAGTTATTTAAAAATTATGCCTCAAAAGCCCTTAACTTTCTTCAAAATTAAGAGAACTGATTTAATTTTAAATAAAACAAACCTGTAATTTATCCCACCAGATGAAGCAGAAAAAGATCTTTAATTTGACACCTGATTCACCTTCATATCTTAAGTATTAAAAAAGTTATGGTCAATTTTCAATTATTTAACAATTAGAAGAACTGAATTAAATTTTATATAAAACAAGCCTGAAATTTATCCCATCAGATAAAGCAGAAAAAGATCTTTAATTTGACACCAGATTCACTTTCATATCTTAAGTATTAAAAAAGTTATGGTCAATTTTCAATTATTTCAAAATTAGAGGAACTGCATGAAATTTTAAATAAAACAAACTGTAATTTATCCCACCAGATGAAGCATAAAAAGACGTTTAAGTTGATACCTGATTCACTTTCATATCTTCAGTATTAAACAAGTTACGGTAAATTTTCAGTTATTTAAAAATTAAGGCTCAAAAGCCCTTAACTTTCTTCAAAATTAAGAGAACTGAATGAAATTTTAAATAAAACAAGCCTGTAATGTATCCCATCAGATGAAGCATAAAAAGATCTTATATTTGAAGTTTGGTTCACTTTCATATCTTCAGTATTTAAAAAGTTATGGTCAATTTTCAATTATTAAATAATGAGAAGAACTGACTTAAATTTTAACTAAAACAAGCCTGTAATTCATCCCACCAGATAAAGCATAAAAATATCTTTAATTTGACACCTGATTCACTTTCATATCTTCAGTATTAAGAAAGTTAGGGTCAATTTTCAGTTATTTAAAAATTAAGGCTCAAAAAGCCATAACTTTCTTAAAAATTAAGAGAACTGAATTAAATGTATCCCATCAGATGAAGCATAAAAAGATCTTTAATTTGAAGTTTGGTTCACTTTTATATCTTCAGTATTAAAAACGTTATGGTCGATTATCAATTATTTAAAAATTAGAAAAACTGAATTAAATTTTAAATAAAACAAGCCTGAAATTTATCCCACCAGATGAAGCATAAAAAGACGTTTAATTTGACACCTGATTCACCTTCATATCTTAAGTATTAAAAAAGCTATGGTCGATTTTCAATTATTTAACAATTAGAAGAACTGAATTAAATGAAAAAAAAAATTACGCCTGTAATTTATCCCACCAGATAGTGCATAAAAAGACCATTTAATTTGACACCCTGATTCACTTTCATATCTTCGGTATTAAAAAAGTTATGGTCAATTTTCAGTTATTTAAAAATTATGCCTCAAAAGCCCTTAACTTTCTTAAAAATTAAGAGAACTGAATGAAATTTTAAATAAAACAAGCCTGTAATTTATCCCACCAGGTGAAGCATAAAAAGATCTTTAATTTGAAGTTTGGTTCACTTTCATATCTTCAGTATTTAAAAAGTTATGGTCAATTTTCAATTATTTAACAATTAGAAGAACTAAATGAAATTTTAAATAAATTAAACCTGTAATTTATCCATTAGATAAAGCAGAAAAAGATCTTTAAGTTGATACCTGATTCACTTTTATATCTTAACTATTAAAAAGGTTATGGTCAATTTTCAGTTATTTAAAAATTATGCCTCAAAAGCCCATAACTTTCTTAAAAATTAAGAGAACTGAATGAAATTTTAAATAAAACAAACCTGTAATTTATCCCACCAGATGAAGCATAAAAAGACGTTTAATTTGACACCTGATTCACTTTCATATCTTAAGTATTAAAAAAGTTATGGTCACTTTTCAATTATTTCAAAATTAGAGGAACTGAATGAAATTTTAAATAAAACAAACCTGTAATTTAACCCACCAGATGAAGCATAAAAAGACGTTTAAGTTGATACCTGATTCACTTTCATATCTTCAGTATTAAACAAGTTACGGTCAATTTTCAGTTATTTAAAAATTAAGGCTCAACAGCCCTTAACTTTCTTCAAAATTAAGAGAACTGAATGAAATTTTAAATAAAACAAGCCTGTAATGTATCCCATCAGATGAAGCATAAAAAGATCTTATATTTGAAGTTTGGTTCACTTTCATATCTTCAGTATTTAAAAAGTTATGGTCAATTTTCAATTATTAAATAATGAGAAGAACTGACTTAAATTTTAACTAAAACAAGCCTGTAATTCATCCCACCAGATAAAGCAGAAAAAGATCTTTAATTTGACACCTGATTCACTTTCATATCTTAAGTATTAAAAAAGTTATGGTCAATTTTCAGTTATTTACACATTAAGGCTCAAACGCCCATAACTTTCTTCAAAATTAAGAGAACTGAATGAAATTTTATATAAAACAAGCCTGTAATGTATCCCACCAGATAAAGCAGAAAAATATCTTTAAGTTGACACCTGATTCACTGTCATATCCTCAGTATTAAAAAAGTTATGGTCGGTTTTCAATTATTTAAAAATTAGAAGAACTGAATTAAATTTTAAATAAAACAAGCCTGTAATTTATCCCATCAGATGAAGCAGAAAAAGATCTTTAATTTGACACCTGATTCACCTTCATATCTTAAGTATTAAAAAGGTTTGGTCAATTTTCAATTATTTAACAATCAGAAGAACTGAATTAAATGAAAAAAAAATTAAGCCTGTAATTTATCCCACCAGATAAAGCATAAAAAGATCTTTAAGTTGATACCTGATTCACTTTTATATCTTAAGTATTAAAAAAGTTATGGTCAAATTTCAGTTATTTAAAAATTATGCCTCAAAAGCCCATAACTTTCTTAAAAATTAAGAGAACTGAATGAAATTTTATATAAAACAAACCTGTAATTTATCCCACCAGATGAAGCGTAAAAAGACGTTTAATTTGACACCAGATTCACTTTCATATCTTAAGTATTAAAAAAGTTATGGTCAATTTTCAATTATTTCAAAATTAGAGGAACTGCATGAAATTTTAAATAAAACAAACTGTAATTTATCCCACCAGATGAAGCATAAAAAGACGTTTAAGTTGATACCTGATTCACTTTCATATCTTCAGTATTAAACAAGTTACGGTAAATTTTCAGTTATTTAAAAATTATGCCTCAAAAGCCCTTAACTTTCTTCAAAATTAAGAGAACTGAATGAAATTTTAAATAAAACAAGCCTGTAATGTATCCCATCAGATGAAGCATAAAAAGATCTTATATTTGAAGTTTGGTTCACTTTCATATCTTCAGTATTTAAAAAGTTATGGTCAATTTTCAATTATTAAATAATGAGAAGAACTGACTTAAATTTTAACTAAAACAAGCCTGTAATTCATCCCACCAGATAAAGCATAAAAATATCTTTAATTTGACACCTGATTCACTTTCATATCTTCAGTATTAAGAAAGTTAGGGTCAATTTTCAGTTATTTAAAAATTAAGGCTCAAAAAGCCCATAACTTTCTTAAAAATTAAGAGAACTGAATTAAATGTATCCCATCAGATGAAGCATAAAAAGATCTTTAATTTGAAGTTTGGTTCACTTTTATATCTTCAGTATTAAAAACGTTATGGTCGATTATCAATTATTTAAAAATTAGAAAAACTGAATTAAATTTTAAATAAAACAAGCCTGAAATTTATCCCACCAGATGAAGCATAAAAAGACGTTTAATTTGACACCTGATTCACCTTCATATCTTAAGTATTAAAAAAGCTATGGTCGATTTTCAATTATTTAACAATTAGAAGAACTGAATTAAATGAAAAAAAAAATTACGCCTGTAATTTATCCCACCAGATAGTGCATAAAAAGACATTTAATTTGACACCTGATTCACTTTCATATCTTCGGTATTAAAAAAGTTATGGTCAATTTTCAGTTATTTAAAAATTATGCCTCAAAAGCCCTTAACTTTCTTAAAAATTAAGAGAACTGAATGAAATTTTAAATAAAACAAGCCTGTAATTTATCCCACCAGGTGAAGCATAAAAAGATCTTTAATTTGAAGTTTGGTTCACTTTCATATCTTCAGTATTTAAAAAGTTATGGTCAATTTTCAATTATTTAACAATTAGAAGAACTGAATGAAATTTTAAATAAATTAAACCTGTAATTTATCCCATTAGATAAAGCAGAAAAAGATCTTTAAGTTGATACCTGATTCACTTTTATATCTTAACTATTAAAAAGGTTATGGTCAATTTTCAGTTATTTAAAAATTATGCCTCAAAAGCCCATAACTTTCTTAAAAATTAAGAGAACTGAATGAAATTTTAAATAAAACAAACCTGTAATTTATCCCACCAGATGAAGCATAAAAAGACGTTTAATTTGACACCTGATTCACTTTCATATCTTAAGTATTAAAAAAGTTATGGTCACTTTTCAATTATTTCAAAATTAGAGGAACTGAATGAAATTTTAAATAAAACAAACCTGTAATTTAACCCACCAGATGAAGCATAAAAAGACGTTTAAGTTGATACCTGATTCACTTTCATATCTTCAGTATTAAACAAGTTACGGTAAATTTTCAGTTATTTAAAAATTAAGGCTCAAAAGCCCTTAACTTTCTTCAAAATTAAGAGAACTGAATGAAATTTTAAATAAAACAAGCCTGTAATGTATCCCATCAGGTGAAGCATAAAAAGATCTTATATTTGAAGTTTGGTTCACTTTCATATCTTCAGTATTTAAAAAGTTATGGTCAATTTTCAATTATTAAATAATGAGAAGAACTGACTTAAATTTTAACTAAAACAAGCCTGTAATTCATCCCACCAGATAAAGCATAAAAATATCTTTAATTTGACACCTGATTCACTTTCATATCTTCAGTATTAAGAAAGTTAGGGTCAATTTTCAGTTATTTAAAAATTAAGGCTCAAAAAGCCCATAACTTTCTTAAAAATTAAGAGAACTGAATTAAATGTATCCCATCAGATGAAGCATAAAAAGATCTTTAATTTGAAGTTTGGTTCACTTTTATATCTTCAGTATTAAAAACGTTATGGTCGATTATCAATTATTTAAAAATTAGAAAAACTGAATTAAATTTTAAATAAAACAAGCCTGAAATTTATCCCACCAGATGAAGCATAAAAAGACGTTTAATTTGACACCTGATTCACCTTCATATCTTAAGTATTAAAAAAGCTATGGTCGATTTTCAATTATTTAACAATTAGAAGAACTGAATTAAATGAAAAAAAAAATTACGCCTGTAATTTATCCCACCAGACAGTGCATAAAAAGACATTTAATTTGACACCTGATTCACTTTCATATCTTCGGTATTAACAAAGTTATGGTCAATTTTCAGTTATTTAAAAATTATGCCTCAAAAGCCCTTAACTTTCTTAAAAATTAAGAGAACTGAATGAAATTTTAAATAAAACAAGCCTGTAATTTATCCCACCAGGTGAAGCATAAAAAGATCTTTAATTTGAAGTTTGGTTCACTTTCATATCTTCAGTATTTAAAAAGTTATGGTCAATTTTCAATTATTTAACAATTAGAAGAACTAAATGAAATTTTAAATAAATTAAACCTGTAATTTATCCCATTAGATAAAGCAGAAAAAGATCTTTAAGTTGATACCTGATTCACTTTTATATCTTAAGAATTAAAAAAGTTATGGTCAATTTTCAGTTATTTAAAAATTATGCCTCAAAAGCCCATAACTTTCTTAAAAATTAAGAGAACTGAATGAAATTTTATATAAAACAAACCTGTAATTTATCTCACCAGATGAAGCGTAAAAAGACGTTTAATTTGACACCAGATTCACTTTCATATCTTAAGTATTAAAAAAGTTATGGTCGATTATCAATTATTTAAAAGTTAGAAGAACTGAATTAAATTTAAAACAAATTAAGCCTGTAATTTATCCCATCAGATAAAGCAGAAAAAGATCTTTAATTTGATACCTGATTCACTTTCATATCTTAAGTATTAAAAACGTTATGGTCAATTTTCAGTTATTTAAAAATTACGCCTCAAAAGCCCATAACTTTCTTAAAAATTAAGAGAAGTGAATGAAATTTTAAATAAAACAAACCTGTAATTTATCCCACCAGATGAAGCATAAAAAGACGTTTAATTTGACACCTGATTCACTTTCATATCTTCAGTATTGAAAAAGTTATGGCCATTTTCATACTCAGAAATTAGCATCTTGTTCCCCATTGCTTTTCCATTGACTTAACTCAAAAGCTGTGATCTATGACAGTCAAAAGCCCATAACTTTCTTAAAACTTAAGAGAACTCAATGAAATTTTCAGTTATTATAGATTGAAGCATTCTGAAACAAATATGAAACAATCTTACTTGGATGACCTGAAATTAAAGCATATAATTAGTTAGTTATCTAATTGTAGCCAATTACAAAATTCAATTACTAGATCTAAACATCTATCCATTTCTTAAGAAAAGATGAACATTTTTTAATTGCCTAAGTGTCCAAATAACATCCACACAAGAATCCACAATATAATGTGATTTTTAAATCTCATTTTCATGAATTTATAGGCCAAATGGAAGGATTTGGCCAGCTATTTACAATATACATTAATGATTTTGACGAGGGAATTGAAGGCAACATCTCCAAGTTTGCGGATGACACTAAGCTGGGGGGCAGTGTTAGCTGTGAGGAGGATGCTAGGAGGCTGCAAGGTGACTTGGATAGGCTGGGTGAGTGGGCAGATGCAGTATAATGTGGATAAATGTGAGGTTATCCACTTTGGTGGCAAAAACAGGAAAGCAGACTATTATCTAAATGGTGGCGGATTAGGAAAAGGGGAGATGCAACGAGACCTGGGTGTCATGGTACACCAGTCATTGAAAGTAGGCATGCAGGTGCAGCAGGCAGTGAAGAAAGCAAATGGTATGTTGGCATTCATAGCAAAAGGATTTGAGTATAGGAGCAGGGAGGTTCTACTGCAGTTGTACAGGGTCTTGGTGAGACCACACCTGGAGTATTGCGTACAGTTCTGGTCTCCAAATCTGAGGAAGGACATTTTTGCCATAGAGGGAGTGCAGAGAAGGTTCACCAGACTGATTCCTGGGATGGCAGGACTTCCATCTGAAGAAAGACTGGATAGATCCCCCCTCAATCTTCTAAATTCCAGTGAGTACAAGCCGAGTTAAGTTGGGAAAAGGGGAAGTACAACGGGATCTGGGGGTCCTTGTTCATCAGTCTATGAAAGTAAACATGCAGGTACAGCAGGCTGTGAAGAAAGCCAATGGCCTGTTGGCCTCCATAACAAGAGGAGTTGAGTATAGGAGCAAAGGGGTCCTTCTGCAGTTGTACGGGGCCCTGGTGAGACCACACCTGGTGTATTGTGTGCAGTTTTGGCCTGTTGGCCTTCATAACAAGAGGAGTTGAGTATAGGAGCAAAGAGGTCCTTCTGCAGTTGAACGGGGCCCTGGTGAGACCACACCTGGAGTATTGTGTGCAGTTTTGGCCTGTTGGGCTTCATAACAAGAGGAGTTGCGTATAGGAGCAAAGAGGTCCTTCTGCAGTTGTACAGGGCCCTGGTGAGACCACACCTGGAGTATTGTGTACAGTTTTGGCCTGTTGGCCTTCATAACAAGAGGAGTTGAGTACAAGAGCAGGGAGGATCTACTGCAGTTGTACGGGGCCCTGGTGAGACCACACCTGGAGTATCGCGTACAGTTCTGGTCTCCAAATCTGAGGAAGGACATTCTTGCCATGGAGGGAGTACAGAGAAGGTTCACCAGACTGATTCCTGGGATGGCAGGACTTCCATATGAAGAAAGACTGGATAGACTCGGCTTGTACTCGCTGGAATTTAGGAGATTGAGGGGGGATCTTATAGAAACTTACAAAATTCTTAAGGGGTTGGACAGGCTAGATGCAGGAAGATTGTTCCCGATGTTGGGGAAGTCCAGGACAAGGGGTCACACAGTTTAAGGATAAGGGGGAAATCCTTTAGGACCGAGATGAGAAGGACTTTTTTTCACACACAGAGTGGTGAATCTGTGGAATTCTCTGCCACGGAAAGTAGTTGAGGCCAGTTCATTGGCTATATTTAAGGGAGTTAGATGTGGCCCTTGTGGCTAAAAGGGATCAGGGGGTATGGAGAGAAGGCAGGTACAGGATATTGAGTTGGATGATCAGCCGTGATCATATTGAATGGCGGTGCAGGCTCGAAGGGCCGAATGGCCTCTACTCCTGCACCTAATTTCTATGTTTCTAATTTAGTGTTTAATTCCCGTAAATGAATGGGCATTTAAATCAGTGGGTTTTAGTGGAACGCGGTGAATTAAAACGTTGTGGTTTGTGGTGAGGTCGATATGAAAAACACTGGCGGTCCATACATATTTTTTTTTGTCCCCATTTCGCAACACGAAAATGTGATTAAATGCTTCCTAAAAACCAATTTTGAATGTAAAAATAAACTGTGTACTTCATTTTCTCCCCGAGAGGAGAGGTCCGTTCTGCTGTCAGCATTCACAGCTTAAGAAGATGATTTTTGAACGACTCTAGTTAATAAATAATCTAGCGTAGTTTAAAAAATAGCTTCATGAATGAAATTACAACTTTGGGAGATCTGTACGATATGGGACAATTATTATCATTTAAACAATTACAACTGTTGGCTATATTTAAGAGGGAGTTAGATGTGGCCCTTGTGGCTAAAGGTGTGCTGGCCTTTATAAAACAGAGCATTGAATATAGGAGTAGGGAAGTAGTCTACAGAGAGATTTGGGCCATTTGGAAGAGTGGGCTGAAAATTGGCAGATGGAGTTTAATGCTGATAAGTGTGAGGTGCTTCATCTTGGCCGGATAAATAAAAATAGGACGTACATGGTAAATGGGAGGGAATTGAGGAATGCTGTGGAACAGAGGGATCTAGGAATAACTGTGCATAGTTCCCTGAAGGTGGAATCGCATGTAGATAGGGTGGTAAAGAAAGCTTTTGGTGTGCTGGCCTTTATAAATCAGAGCATTGAATGTAGGAGTAGGGAAGTAATGTTAAAATTGTACAAGGCATTGGTAAGACCAATTCTGGAGTATGGTGTACAATTTTGGTCGCCTAATTATAGGAAGGATGTCAACAAAATAGAGAGAGTACAGAGGAGATTTACTAGAATGTTGCCTGGGTTCCAGCAACTAAGTTACAGAGAAAGGCTGAACAAGTTATTTATATTGGGTGTTAATGGCGGAGTAGCAAGATGGATCCAACAGTGGCTGAATGGGAGATGCCAGAGAGTAATGGTGGATGGCTGTTTGTCAGGTTGGAAGCCGGTGACCAGTGGGGTGCCTCAGGGATCTGTGTTGGGTCCACTGTTGTTTGTCATGTACATCAATGATCTAGATGATGGGGTGGAAAATTGGATAAGTAAGTATGCAGATGATACTAAGATAGGGGGTGCTGTGGATAATGAGGTAGATTTTCAAAGTCTACAGATAGATTTGGGCCATTTGCAAGAGTGGGCTGAAAGATGGCAGATGGAGTTTAATGCTGATAAGTGTGAGGTGCTTCATCTTGGCCAGACAAATAAAAATAGGACGTACATGGTAAATGGTAGGGAATTGAGGAATGCTGTGGAACAGAGGGATCTAGGAATAACTGTGCATAGTTCCCTGAAGGTGGAATCGCATGTAGATAGGGTGGTAAAGAAAGCTTTTGGTGTGCTGGCCTTTATAAATCAGAGCATTGAATATAGGAGTAGGGAGGTAATGTTAAAATTGTACAAGGCATTGGTGAGACCAATTCTGGAGTATGGTGTACAATTTTGGTCACCTAATTATAGGAAGGATGTCAACAAAATAGAGAGAGTACAGAGGAGATTTACCTGGGTTCCAGCAACTAAGTTACAGAGAAAGGTTGAACAAGTTAGGTCTTTATTCTTTGGAGCGCAGAAGGTTAAGGGGGGACTTGATTGAGGTCTTTAAACTGATGAAAGGGATAGACAGAGTTGACGTGGATAAGCTTTTCCCATTGAGGGTAGGGAAGATTCAAACAAGAGGCCTCTGCAGTTTTGGCCTGTTGGCCTTCATAACACGTGCAGTTGAGTCTAGGAGCAAAGAGGTCCTTCTACAGTTGTACAGGGCCCTGGTGAGACCACATCTGGAGTATTGTGTGCAGTTTTGGCCCTGTTGGCCTTCATAACAAGAGGAGTTGAGTCTAGAAGCAAAGAGGTCCTTCTGCAGTTGTACAGGGCCCTGGTGAGACCACACCTGGAGTATTGTGTGCAGTTTTGGCCTGTTGGCCTTCATAACACGTGCAGTTGAGTCTAGGAGCAAAGAGGTCCTTCTGCAGTTGTACAGGGCCCTGGTGAGACCACACCTGGAGTATTGTGTGCAGTTTTGGCCCTGTTGGCCTTCCTAACAAGAGGAGTTGAGTACAGGAGCAAAGAGGTCTTTCTATGGTCTGCATTGTCTAGGTCAGGGAGGTTGGCGTGCGTGCGCGCGTGATGGTCTGGGCTGCAACTGTCCGCAACTCTCGGGGCGGTGATGGAGGCACTGATAATGTTCCTGTATTTTTTATCTTGCCAGGGATCGGAGGTTGATCTCGTTGGCGCTCAGCTAGAACCTCCCTGGATCTGCCCCAAGGTACCAAGGGTTCTCCCTGATCTGCCCACCCCCTCTCTCCTCC
>CAUPSL010001524.1:0-42285 GCA_963514005.1 Raja brachyura | reverse complement strand
GAATAAAGACAGCTACCTTTATTTAAATGGTTTTGGATCACAGAATTTCTGCGAGATGGTATAATATGCCACGCATGCTTTATACATTGATCTAGTCGATATATCCAATTATGGAGACCGATTAGTTCGATCAGTTTTGGGATTGACACAGTGGATGTGTTAAAAACAATTCTGGGCCTGCAGCTTCCTAAATATTTATATTGGAAGTTTCCATCATGTAAGAAGTAAATATCAGAAATTTGGGAATACGTTTCGCATAGAGAGAAACGGCATTAATATTTAGCTCGAAAAAACATTCATCAACGACCTGGTGAATATTAATTGATCTGAAATGTTAGGGGTTTTTTTCTCTCACTCTGCACATACCGACCTGTCCTCTTTGAGTATAGTCATACTTGTACGGAATATATAAAGCCATTCGCCCCACCATTGCTATGCCGACCATTATGCCTAACAAAACTAATCACACTTGCGTGCACTGACTCCATATTCCTTCTTGCCTTACTCATCGCATTATCCGAGCAGGTACTCCTTAAACATTTACACCTTAAACTGCACCCCCCCCCCCCCCCCCCAACCCCCGCACTTCAAATCTAGACACTGTAAAGTCAGATAACCCACTGTGAATTATAGACTCTGGCTAACTGTGCTTCTCATAATCTTGTATATTGTTATCATGTCAACTCACAGCAGCCTCCTTCACTGCTAGGCGAAACAAAAACATTTCAAATTATATTTCATCTTCATTCTAGGCAATATTCCAGTGAATCCATTGGAAAACCGAGTTTTCAAGCATTTCTTGTTTCATTGGGCGATTTATACCATGAGGCAGCAAGATACAAATTTTACCATTGCATAATGTCACTCTAGGAACATACAAGGCAAGATAAAGGAATGCAAGGAAATTCTGATAATTAGTGAGAGGTCACCACCGCACAGAACTCTTCAGATGAAGGGTTGCGTAATGTAGAAATTAACGAGGGAAAGGGGACGGCAATGAGGGTGCATGAAAAAAAATGGCAGGTAGAACCAGAGAAAACCTAATGCATTATATAAATACAGCGAGTCATAGGGTTATGCAGCATGGAAACATGGCCTTCGACGCAACGCATCCACGCCAGCGAGTTCCTAAACCGGTCTAGACCTGCTTGCCTGTGCCTGGTCTAAATCCCTCCAAACCTGCAAGGAATATGTGGACCTTGCAGGAAAGTACGAAATTGATGGAAGTCAATCTACTACTCCGTTTGGCAGAAGCTCGGACGGTGCACTCGGGCCAATCGTTATTGTTTAAGGCTACATGTGGCACGTGGGCGTTGTTTAAAGTCCAGTTGATCGAAGTTCAGAGCCACAATTTCCAATGAGGAGGAGGGATAAGGGTGTAAGGGAACCTTGGACGACCAAAAAGAATTGGTCAAAATGAAAAAGGGTGTGCGTGCAAGTGTATAAAACCAGACAGGGTCTTTGGGGAATGTATCGCAAGCAGAAATGAACTCAAGCGGAGCGTCAGAAGGGCACAAAGGGGGCACGAATTGGCCTTGGAAAGTCGGATACAATAAATCCTCAAAGGTTTTTCAGAGCTATATTAAAACAACAGGGTGACCACGAGATGGTAGGAACGTTCAGGTTTCATGAAGAGAATTGTGCTTGGAGTCTGGAGTTGAAGGCGAGGTACCATAGAGCACTTTGGTTTCATCCAGGAGAAGGACAAGAAAGACTGAGATTAGTATGGAGAATACTAATATATAAAAGCACCTTGAGATAAATAATGAAGTAAATCCCCGTTTATTGTTGTGATTTTTCTCCTTTTATTGAGATATGCGGGCGCCTTAGTGAAGATATTTGCATCTTCGCCAGCCACAGGCGAGGTCCCAGAGGATTATAGAGTAGCTAAGGTTGTTCCTTTATTTAAGATGGGAAGTAGAGGGGATCCAGGCAATTATAGGTCCTGAGCCACACATCAGTCGTAGGGAAGCTATTAGCGAGGAAGAATTGGGATAGGGTTTACTCTCATTTGGAAGAAAATGTTTTCACTAAGGAAATCATCATGGCTTGGTACGCTGCAAGACTTCTCTTGCACACTTGACTGCGTTTTTTGGTAGTAGATTTTGTATTGTTGACAGGTGTGGGTGAGGTGCATGAAGATTGGAGGGTGGCTATCGTTGTGCTCCTATTTCAAAAAGGTGCAACGAAAAGACTGGACACTTCAGGTGGGTGTTGCTAACGTCATTGGTGGTAGATTATTTGGGGTGGAACGATTCAGAGAGACACGATTTACGTGCACTTTTCCAGGGAGTGTAGGAGGCTGGGGGGATAGTGTGGACTTTATAAATTCACAAGGAGCATAAACAAGACGAATAGTCGCAGAATCTTCCCCAGGGTTGCAGAGTAAAAAATTGAAGAGCATGATTACTTTGAGAGAGTAAATATTTAGTAAAGGATCATACGCAATTTGCTAAATAAAATAATACTCCCGTTTTCATTGAAGGGTCTCGACCCGAAAAGTCACCTATCCATGTTCTTGAAATGCTGCCTGACCGCTGAGTTACTCCAGCACTCTGTGTCCCTTTATGTATTAACCTACATCTGCATTTTTAATTTTGAACACGCTGCCTCGTTCACAGTTCAATAAGTACAGTTTTACTTGTTCTATCCATTCGCGCACCTTGATACTATTGCGTACATTTCTGAAACACCTCTGAGCAAACATTGCCGCCACATTATTATCATCTCATGGTGCTAACTACATATAAGATTCCACGCTTTCAGAAGAGATAAAGTTTCACTTAAAGCACAGGAATATTGTTTGCAATCATATAAAAATAGAAGTACATGAATAGCATTCAGTTAGTTAATCAATGCAATTACCACAGATGGAAGTGTAAATTAGCGTGTTTGTTCGACGACTGTAACAAATTATGATGTAATGGGAACTGCATGTGTAGTGATTTCAAATTCAGTTAAGAGTACTATGTCCTAATTATGTCTCCAGTGACTTGAGATGGAATAAATAAGAAACACTTTTCAAACCGAGCAGAGCTCGTAGATATCTTATTTGCCGAGAAAATGCATGACCCGCTGAGAGGACCGATCTACGCCGCTTACTACACCAGCCTTGCAGACATCGCTATTCCAGGTGACGTTTCACAGTACGTTACTCACATTGTTTCTGGTGTTATAGAATTGCATGTCAGAAGTTCATGTTAGTCTTGGGAAGGCTCTTGTATCCATTAGCCCATGTAATATTTAGGACAATCAATTTTGATTGAAAATAGCATAACCTTGACGTATTCCTTTCCATGAAGAGGGTGTCAAAATGAATTGAGGATTTAGTAACAAGCTCTTTTTTTCACTAACGTGGTCTTGCTCCATGAGGGTACACAAAAGGCTGGAGAAACTCAGCGGGTGCAGCAGCATCTAAGGAGCGAAGGAGATAGGCGACGTTTCGGGTCGAGATCCTTCCTCAAGTCTGAGGAAGGATCTCGACCCGAAACGACGCCTTTCTCATTCACCACAGCATTAAATCGAGGCGGTGAACAATGTCGCTGCTCATAGTTAACTTCACCCTAGGTGTTTAGTGTTTAGCGGGCTGCTGGGGTTTGTGTCTATCCGATTTTGCACATGTATTTGCACGCCAACTATCAGGTTGGTTACGACGGACTGAGCTGAGGTGTTCAGCAAAACAAGCGTAGGCTCGGCGATCGTTTCGCTAAATACCTCCACTCAGTCCATCGTAACCAACCTGAATTCCCGGTTGCTCAGCATTTCAACTCCCCCTCCCATTCCCAATCTGACCTTTCTGGCCTGGGCCTCCTCCATTGTTATTGTTAAGCCCAGCGCAAATTGGAGAAAGAGCACCTCATATTTCGCTTGGGTAGTTTACACCCCAGCCGTATGAACATTGACTTCTCTAATTTCAGATAGCCCTGGCTTTATCACTCCTCCCCCTCCCCCCCCCCCCCCCCACCTTCCCCCCCACCTTCACATTTCTACTACAAGTCCTACTGTCTCTGCCCACTTCCTATCTTCCCCCCCCCCCCCCCCCCCCCGATATCACTCTGAAGAAGGGTCTCGACCCGAAACGTCGCATATTCCTTCTCGCCACAGATGCTGCCTCACCCGCTGGGTTACTCCAGCATTTCGTGTCCACCTTCGATTTTATCCACCATCTGCAGTTCCTTCTCAAACATACGTCCTCTGGTAGTTGATTTCATATATCCACGAATCTTTGAGTGAAAAGGTTGCACCTCGGGTTCCTAATAATCATTTTCCCGATCACCTTAAACCTGTGTACTCTAGTTCCCGATTCATTTATCTTGAATAACATATTGTGCATTCACCCTATCGATTCCCATTATTCATGTATGCACCTCCATAAGACATGTATGCACCTCCATTCCGTACCCCGAGGAATAAATTCCTAGCTCGCCCAATCTCTCCCTAAAAGCTCAGGCCCTCAGGTCCCGCAGCATCCTCGTAAATTTCGCTGCACTCTTTCCAAATTAACGACATGCTTCCAGACATGCAGGGTTACCAGAACTGAACACAATGTTGTACGGTTCAGAACGATAAGAATGTATGATTCCTGGCATTTGAGATGGAACTGAGAAAGCATTTGTTTCTTTATAGTATGCGTCCGAAATATCCATCGCACCATGTTTTATTGTCACAAGAATCCCTGATCTTCTGAAAAATTCCACAGTTTTTTTATTTTATTCCTAATTAAACCAAAGTGGGCCCCGTCCAGGCTAGGAAGATAGGCATAAAATGCTGCAGTCTGAACAAGGATGTCGACCTGAAACGTCACATATTTATTTTCTCCAGAGTTGCTTCCTGATACACTGGGTTACTCCAGCTTTTTGTGCCTATCATCAGTGTGAACCAGCATCCAGTCTAGTTCGGGCTCCGACTGATAGACACGCACGTATAACATTAATTCATTTGTTAAAGAAGGAATTGCAGATGCTGGAAAATCGAGGGTACACAAAAAGCTGGAGAAACTCAGCGGGTGCAGCAGCATCTAAGGAGCGAAGGAGATAGGCAACGTTTCGGGCCGAACCCTTCTTCAGACTTCTTCAAACATTAATTAATTTCTCTTCCGATCGAAATCTTTGTAGAATGGAGCTTTGCCTTTAGTGAACGTTGTTCTCAATGGCGGGGAAACGACCCTTAATTCCGAGTTGCGCAAAATCCGCCCAATGTACAATCAAAACATGGGGAAATCAGTGCACATGTGCAGGGAATAATTGCGCACTGGGCATGCGCGGAATGAGCGGCGGCGATTGGCTGAGGTGACGCAGCATCTGGTAAGCGAACCTGAGTGAAGGAGAAGGAAGAGACCTGTGACGTAGCTGGGACGGCTTCTAATGCCGCGTGTAGGCGGCGGATTACTAATGCAATCTCTCGGTCGCACTGTTTATTCCCCGTTGACAACCTGGCATCCGGAGTGTTTTTTTAAGTGGAAAAGATTGGCACCATCTTGGAAGCGCGTGTTTCAGGAGGCGCATGCGCGGGCAGGTGCAGCAAGTGGCCGGAGTTGCAATCTCTTCTCACCTGGGTCCATGTGTCATAGAGTCATAGAGTTATACATTGTGGAAACAAGCCCTTCGGCCGAACTCGCCCACACCGGCCAACAATGTCCCAGCTACACTCAAGTGATGTTCGACCAAATATTCCAGATTCATATAGGTACCTGATGGCCGGCCAGAGAGGTTGGGCCCAAATAGTTTGTTTCCGTGCTGCATTACTCTGTAACGCGCCCAGTTCTTGTTGATAACATTGAAGTCTTTCACCTTTTTTGAGTTGTGGCGTTGCATGATTCAACATGGGTAGGATTCAGGATGATCATCATCACGAGGAGATTTGTTTTTCATGTTTGAACTGGTGCTATTAAACTTCCGTAGCGAATGCAACGGATTCGTGTCCATTCACTACGTTGACGGTGTTATAAATAAGTAGGTGCGGCAAGCAAAGTACTGCGCAAAATATTTAAGCTCCAAATTCATGGTGAAGTGCATTCCTGCGTAAAGTGGGCGACAAAGATGATACGAATGTGTTAAAGTCGTCTAGAAATTGATCAGTGTTCATCACACACACACAACCAAGAATTATGAATTGGCACTGATGAGGAACGCTAACGAGGCCCGGACATGTACGGTTAATGTTAGGGGTTTGCCTTGTATAAATCCTTCAAAATGGTAATGTGGATATCAAGGCACAAGGGAGACCTGCCTTCATTCATTACGGTGTCGCATATAAGAGCAGGGGGGGGGGGGGGGTGCTCCAACTATATAAAGCGTGGGTCAGACCTCAACTAGAGCACTCCTCCGTCTTCACCTATATCAACGCTGTGAAATGCTTGAAAGGATGAGATTCATCAGGACGTTGCCTGCGTTGGAGTATTTTGATTATAAGGAGAGACTCGAGAGTCTGGATCTGGTCTCCCTGCGGACGAAGTGGTTCAGAGAAGAATATGATAGACGAATGGAAAATTATGAGAGGTGAATAGGATTAGCGGACTTAGTTTTAGAGTAAGGAGTAAACGTTTTAGAGCGAATCAGAAGGGACTCTTTTCACACAGAGAATGGTGAGAGTATGGTTGAATCATAAGTGGAAACCCAGACTTACTAAAATAACCACCCAATTGCCGAAGAGTTGCTTCCTGTTACGCTTCGTCACTGGTCAGCTATGTATTGTAGGGACACTACGTTTACATTCCATTCTAGGATGTTATACTATGTATTTAATCTCAGCCTTTTTCCTGCTATTGTGCGTGCATTCGCAATCATTAAATTATGTCATTCGATCAGTGTCCAACTGTAGAAATGTCTCCATAGATGCGTGTTGGCCCGCTGAGATATTCCAGCATTTTGGGTCAATCTTTCACAGAAATATTGACTCGAACTCGGCATTATGGCAGCGACATTGGTTATTTCTATAATTCGTGTCAGTATATTAATTTTTCTGCATTTGCACTACATAACATATCGTTATTTTTCTCTCTCCCCCAATATCCCCCACCCCAACCCCCCACCCCCCACCCCACCTCCACCACCATCTTCATGTCCAGTTAATTTTGTGGGGATTCTGATCCTATCCAGAGGGAAGTGCGGTCTCTCCAGATGCATCACGCTGTACCTGGTATCCATGGCGGTGACGGATCTTCTGGTTATTGTCACGGCTGTGTTGTTAAATCGAATACCTGGCATCTACACTCCAGGCAGTTTTATGTCTATTACTCCAGTTTGCAGTCTCAGCATTACCCTATACCACGCCACGAAGGACAGTTCTGTTTGGTTAACAGTCGCTTTTACCTTTGATCGATGTGTGGCCATTTGTTGCCAAAAGCTTAAAACAAAATATTGCACGGAGAGAACGGCAGCATATATTATAGGAACGGTCTGCGTGGTGGGATGCTTGAAGAGCATACCTTGGTATTTTATGCACGAACCGATGTATATAATTGACAATGTTCCGTGGTATTGCAGAGTGGGGTTAGCTCGCTACACGTTACTTCTTTGGAAAACCTTTGATTTGTCCTCTCATATTTTGACACCTTGCCTCGCTTTTTTTCTGATTCTTTTCCTGAATATCCTCACAGTCAGGTACATTCTAGCTGCCAATAGATCTCGCAGGAGACTCTGTGGGCGAAGTAATGGGGAGCGCCGGAAAGACCCCGAAATGGAGAGCAGAAAAAGGTCCATGATCTTGCTCTTCGCCATTTCAGGTAGTTCCATCCTCCTCTGGGTACCATATCTTGCACTGTTCATCTATACGAAAATCACGGGTGATTACCGAGTCAGAGGTATTTTTGTAGAAATTGCCAATATGCTCTTACTGTTGAGTTGTTGCACGAATACATTTATATATGCTGTGACCCAGAGCAAATTCCGGGAGCAGGTTGCCGCTATGGTGCAGTGTCCAGCGAAAATCAAAGTAATCTGTAATATTAACGAAAAAAGTTCCAGACGTCATTATGACACAGCAGAATAGCACATGCCTGTTCCCTGTAGGAAGGAAAGGTGGGACGGAAAGGTCTGAAGCAAGATGTTGACCCGATTGCTATTGCTATTCTCCAGAGAGGCTGCCTGTCCCGCTGAATGATTCCAGCAAGGTGTGTCTATCCCTGTTTTTTGTTTGGCAAACGTCTGTTATTTAAACGGGATGGGTCGAAGGTAACTAGTACTATTTGTACAATCGAAACCAACACAGTCAACAAAATTTCAAAGTACACCTCGTCTTCATTCAAGGCAAAATTCTCGGTAAATCTATGTAAAAACGAGTTTTCAAATATATTTTGTGTCAATGGAATATTTACACCATGAGGCAGGCAAACGTTATCAATGCATAATGTCAATCTAGGAACATATAGGGCAGGATAAAGGAATGCAAGGAAATTCTGATAGTTAGAGCACTGCAAGGAACTCTTCGGAGGGGGGATTGTGTACAAATTAAGGTGGAACAGATGAAGCCAATGAGGGTGCCTGAAAAAACTTGGCGGGTAGAACCAGAGAACTATAAATGCATTATATAAATACATAGATCTTAGATTTATGCAGCAAGGAAACGTGCTCTCTACCCAACGCATACACGCCAAGCTAGTTCTTTAACTGATCTAGCCCTCCTTGCCTGTGCCTGATCTAAACCCCTCCAAACTTTCAAAGAATATTTGGACCTTGCAGGAAAGTATTAAATTGCCGGAAGTCAAACACTACTCCGTTTGGCAGAAGCTGGGAGGGTACACTCGGGCCAATCGTTATTGTTTAAGACTACATCTGACACGTGGGGGTTGTTTAAAGACCACTTGATCTAAGTTCCAATGAGGAGGATGGATAAGGACGGCAATATAAGGGAACCTTGGACGATCAAAGAGAATTGGTCAAAAGGGAAAAGGGTGTGCATGCAAGTCTATAAAATCAGACAGGGTCTTTGGGGGATGGAACGTAAGCCGAAAAGAACTCAAGCGGGGCGTCAGAAGGGCACAAATGGGGCACGAATTCGCCTTGGAAAGTCAAATACAATAAATCCTCAAAGGTTCTTCATAGATATAATAAAACAAGAGGGTAACCACGAGATGGTAGAACCGTTCAAGGAGCACGAAGAGAATTGTGCTAGCAGTCTGGAGTTGAAGGCGAGTTTCTATAGAGCACTTTCCATTTGATTTCTTCCAGAAGGACACGAAAGGCTGTGAGATTAGTAGGGAGATACTAATATGTTAAAGCATCTTGAGATAAAGAATGAAGTAAATCCCCGTTAATTGTTGTGATTTCTCCCAATTTATTGAGATATGTGGGCGCCTTAGTAAATATCTTTGCATCATCGCCAGCCACAGGCGAGGTCCCAGAGGACTGGAGAGTAGCTGAGGTTGTACCTTTATTTAAGATGAGAAGTAGAGGGGATCCAGGCAATTATAGGTCCTGATGCACACATCAGTCGTAGGGAAGCTATTAGTGAGGGAGCATTGGGATAGGATTTACTCTCATTTGGAAGAGAATCGGTTAACTAAGGACAGTCATCGTGGCTTTTACACGGCAGGACTTCTCTTTCAAACTTGACTGCGTTTTTGGTGGTAAGTTTTGTATTGTTGACAGGCGTGGGTGAGGTGCACAAAGATTGGAGGGTGGCTATCGGTGTGCGCCTATTTCAAATAAGGTGCAACGAAACGACTGGACACTTCATGTGGGTAACATCGTTATGGTAGGTTATTTGGGGTGGAACGATTCTGAGAGATACGATTTACGTGCATTTTTCTAGGGGGTGTAGGAGGCTGGGTGGATAGTCTCGACGTTTATAAATTCATTAGGGGCATAGACAAAGCGAATCCCAGAAAATCTTTCCCAGGGTTGCAGTCAAAAAATGAAGAGCATAATTATGTTCAGAGTAAATATTTAGTAAAGGATCCTACACAATTTGCTAAATGAAGAATACTCCCATTTTCATTGAAGGGTCTCGACCCGAAAAGTCACCTATCCATGTTCTTGAAATGTCTGAAGAAGGGTTTCGGCCCAAAACGTTGCCTATTTCCTTCGCTCCATAGATGCTGCCTCGCCCGCTGAGTTTCTCCAGTATGTTTGTCTACCTTCGATATTCCAGCATCTGCAGTTCCTTCTTAAACATGTTCTTGAAATGCTGCCTGACTGCTGAGTTACTCCAGCACACTGTGTCCCTTGATGTATTAACCTACGTCTGCATGTTTTTTTTTTAACACGCTGCCTCATTCACAGTTCAATGATAGATGCAGTTTTACTTGTTCTATCCATTCGCGAACCCTGATACTATTGCGTACATTTCTGAAACACCTCTGAGCAAACATTGCTGCCACATTATTATCATCTCACGGTGCTAACTACATATAAGATTGCACGCTTTCAGAAGAGATAAAGCTTCACTTTAAGGCACAGGAATATTGTTTGCAATCATATAAAAATAAAAGTACACGAATAGCATTCAGTTGGTTAATCAATGCAATTACCACTTATGGAAGTGTAAATCAGCGTGTTTGTTCAACGACTGTAACTTAAATGATGACGTAATGAGAATTGTAGTGTGTAGTGATTTCAAATTCAGTTAAGAGTACTATTTCCCAAGTATGTCTACAGTGACTTGAGATCGAATAAATAAGACACACTTTTCAAACTGAACAGAGCTCAGTGAGATCCTATTTGCCGAGAGGATTATCTGTTGCAACAGTAATCCTTTCGACATGTTCGCCATCTCCAAGGATATCCCACCACTGGCCACATCTGCCCATCTCCTCCCCTTTCCGCTTTCCGCAGAGACCGCTCCCTCCGTAACTCCCTGGTTAATCCGTCCCTTCCCAAACCATTCACTCCCCTGGTACTTTCCCTTGCAACCGCAGGAAATGCTACACTTGTCGCTTTACCTCCTCCTTCGTCTCCATCCAAGGACCCATGTAGTCTTTCCAGGTGGGGCAGAGGGTCGCCTGCACTTCCTCCAAACTGATCTGTTGCATTCGCTCTTCTAGGTGTCAATTGCGCTACATTGGTGAGACCAAGCACAGTCTTGGCGATCGCTTCGCCCAACACCTCCGCTCGGTTCTTTTTTTTAAATTTTAAAGTAGACTTTATTCAGACTTTATACAATACATGAACTGTGCAAAAAAATCACCCAATATTTTCGGAGGCTAAACAAAATATTCAACACAGTCTACATACATTGCTCAAATTTGACAAATGTATCCCCCACCCTTGCCACTCATGTGGTCCACTGGCGTGGAATTCCTTCCCTTATTTTGAGGGGCGTCTCCACCACACCCTGCCCCCCCCCCCCCCCCACCGAGCCTTGGCGTTGGCTGCACCAAGATTCAGTGCGTCCCTCAGCACGCACTCCTGCAATCCGCAGTGGGCCAGTGGGCAACATTCGCCGACAGACATCTAGCTCCGCTGGTTGGTGAACAACGCTCGGGCAGAGCAAAGAGCGTCTTTCACCGAGTTGATTACCTTCCAGCAGCACTCGATGTCAGTCTCTGAATGCGTCCCTGGGAACAGTCCGTATATCACAGCGTCCTCTGAGATGATGCTGATCGGAATAAACCATGACATAGACCCTTGCAAACCTCTTCAGACTCCCTTTGCGAATCCACAGTCTGTAAAGAGGTGGGAAACCGTCTCCTCTCCATAGCCGCAGACCCGAGGGCAGCGTGTGCTGGTAGTGAGGTTCCGACGGTGTAGGAAGGAACTGGCCAGGAGGGCTCCCCTCACCGTCAGCCAAGCCAGGTCTTGGGGCTTGTTGGTGAGTTCTGGCGATGAGGCATTTTGCCAGACAAGCTGTGCAGTCTGCTCTGGGAACCACGCCACCGGATCCATGGAGCCATTTCCCGGTAATGCCTGCAGGACGTTTCGTGCTGACCACTGCCCGATGGACGCGGTCAAAGGCGTTGGTCCGTAAGAACCTTTCCACGAACGACAGATGGTGCGGCAATGTCCAGCTGACTGGCACATTACGTGGCATCTGCGCCAGGCTAATCCTTCGCAACACCGGGGACAGGTAGAACCTCAGCAGGCAGTGACACTTGGTTCCCACGTGCCTTGGCTCTACGCTCGGCGTGATGCAGAAACACACGAACGTGTACATCAGGGCGAGGGAGACGCTTTTACCCCCGTTGTCTGCGACTTGTGCATTGTGCACCCGGTCCATCCTCGACCCCCAGATGAACTGGGAGACGCCCGGGTAATACCTGTGGCGTAGGAAGGAGGGACAGGCCACACTTGCGCCAAGTGCAGCAGCCCCAACAGCACCTCGCACCTGATGACCATTTGTTCCCCGTTGCTCTGTCTTCCCGTGGATTTTGAAGCAACAGCAACAAAGAGAAGCAGGAGAAAGCACTGATTGGCTCTAGCCCAAGTGGGAGGAGAGTTCTCAGTGAGTCAGAGGGGGAAAACAGTTGAAAACTGAGGAATTTGGTTTGTAAATTAGGTAATTGAACAGTCAATATAAGCAAGGCAGCTCTTGGGGAGCGGCAGTGAGTGAGCGGCCTTGTGAGGGAGGTGCCCTGTGAGTAAAGTGTGAGTCTTTGGCTCGAGAGT
This sequence comes from Raja brachyura, assembly GCA_963514005.1. Next base: position 29,743 of record CAUPSL010001524.1, on the reverse strand, counting down.
CTTCAGAGAGGAGGCTGCGCAAAACACTGGATAGGGAGAGACCGAGGCAAAAGAAGGAGATGTCAAGCAGTGTGATGCTTGCAGTATGTGGGAGGTCAAGGACACTGCTGGTGCCTCTGGATGCTACAAATGTGAGAAGTGCATCCAGGTACAGCTCCTGAAGGACCGTGTTGGGGAACTGGAGAAACAAGTGGATGACCTCAGGTTCATCCGAGAAACTGAGTCGTTCCTCGACAAGTCCTTCAGTAAGATTGTTACACCCAAGGCACTAGAAGAGAGAAGGTGGGTGACGGTGAGAAAGGGAGGAAAACATGGAATGCAAAGGTCCCCGGGTGTTGTACCTCTTGTGAACAGGTTCACCCACGTGGAAGCTGCCGGGACAGAAGACGGTATCTCACTGAGCGGCGGACTGGCTTGCCAAACAAAAAGGGCTGATGAGCCAAAACCAAAGAGGCCAAAGTCGGGCAACGCCATTGTAGTTGGAGACTCCATTGTGAGAGGTACGGACAGGGGGTTTTGCGGCAACAGACGGGATTCCAGGATGGTGTGCTGCCTTCCTGGTGCCAGGATCCAGGATGTTACGGACAGAGTGCAGACAATCCTCAAGGGCGAAGGTGAACAGCCGGAAGTGGTCGTGCATGTTGGCACAAATGATGTTGGAAAGAAGGGGATGAATATTTTGCAGCGGGACTTCAGAGAGCTTGGAAAAATGCTGAAAAGCAGGACTTCCAGGGTTGTTATCTCCGGTTTGCTTCCAGTTCCTCGTGCTGGCGAGAGCAGGAACAGGGAGATACGGGACCTGAATGTGTGGCTGAGGAACTGGTGCAGGGGGCAGGGATTTAGATTCTTAGATCACTGGGATCTGTTTTGGAGTAAGGGGGAACTGTACAAAAGGGACGGATTGCATCTTAATAGGTGGGGGACCAGCATTCTGGCCGGCAGGTTTGCCACTGCTACACGGATGGTTTTAAACTGAATAAGGGGGGTGGGGGGTCAAATGGGATAATCGAGAACGGAGTTAAAGGGAAAGAGAGTAAAGGGATAGTTAATGACCCCAGAATTAACGGGAAAGTAAGCTCACAAAGGGATAGGAGAGTATGGCCAAGTGTAATAGGGATCGATGTGAAAGGGGCCACTTGTCAACATAATTGTATAAGGAGTAAGAGTGTTGTAAAAACAAGCCTGAAGGCTTTGTGTCTCAATGCGAGGAGCATTCGTAATAAGGTGGATGAGTTGAAGGTGCAGATAGCGATTAATGACTATGCTATAGTTGGGATCACGGAGACATGGCTCCAAGATGACCAAGGCTGGGAGCTGAACATCCAGGGATATTCAATATTCAGGAGGGATAGACGAAAAGGAAAAGGAGGTGGGGTAGCGTTGCTGGTGAGAGGAGATTAATGCAATAGAAAGGAAGGACATTAGCGTGGAGGATGTGGAATCGATATGGTAGAGCTGCGAAACTCTAAGGGGCAGAAAACGCTAGTGGGAGCTGTGTACAGGCCACCTAACAGTAGTATTGGAGTTGGGGATGGCATCAAACAGGAAATTAGAAATGCGTGCAACAAGGGTAACACGGTTATAATGGGTGACTTCAATCTGCATGTAGATTGGGTGAATCAAATTGGCAGGGGTGCTGAGGAAGAGGATTTCCTGGAATGTATGCGGGATAGTTTTCTCAACCAACATGTGGAGGAACCAACGAGAGAGCAGGCTATTCTAGACTGGGTATTGAGTAATGAGGAAGGGTTAGTTAGCAGTCTTGTTGTGCGTGGCCCCTTGGGCAAGAGTGACCATAATATGGTTGAGTTCTTCATTAGGATGGAGAGTGACAAAATTAAGTCAGAAACAAGGGTTCTGAACTTGAACAAAGGTAACTTTGTAAGTATGAGATGTGAATTGGCCAAGATAGACTGGCAGGTGATTCTTAAAGGGTTGACAGTGGATGTGCAATGGAAGGTATTTAAAGACTGCATGGATGAAGTACAAAAGTTGTTCCTACCAGTTTGGCAAAAGAATAAATCGGGGAAGGTGGTGCATCCATGGATAACAAGGGAAATCAGGGATAGTATAAAAACAAAAGATGAGGCATACAAATTGGCCAGAAAAAGCAGCCTACCGGAGGACTGGGAGAAATTCAGAATGCAGCAGAGGAGGACAAAGGGCTTAATTAGGAAAGGGAAAATAGATTATGAAAGGAAACTGGCAGGGAACATAAAAACTGACTGCAAAAGTTTTTATAGATATGTGAAGAGAAAGAGACTAGTTAAAACAAATGTTGGTCCCTTGCAGTCAGAAACAGGTGAATTGATCATGGGGAACAAGGACATGGCAGACCAATTGAATAACTACTTTGGTTCTGTCTTCACTAAGGAAGACATAAATAATCTGCCGGAAATAGCAGTGGAACGGGGGGCAAATAAGATGGAGGAACTGAGTGAAATCCAGGTTAGCCGGGAGGTGGTGTTGGGTAAATTGAACGGATTGAAGGCCGATAAATCCCCAGGGCCAGATAGTCTGCATCCCAGAGTACTCAATGAGGTAGCCACAGAAATAGTGGATGCATTAGTGATAATTTTTCAAAATTCCTTAGATTCTGGAGTAGTTCCTGAGGATTGGAGGGTAGCTAATGTAACCCCACTTTTTAAAAAAGGAGGGAGAGAGAAAGCGGGGAATTACAGACCAGTTAGTCTAACATCGGTAGTGGGGAAACTGCTAGAGTCAGTTATTAAAGATGGGATAGCAGCGCATTTGGAAAGTGGTGAAATCATTGGACAAAGTCAGCATGGATTTACGAAAGGTAAATCATGTCTGACAAATCTGATAGAATTTTTTGAGGATGTAACTAGTAGAGTGGATAAGGGAGAACCAGTGGATGTGTTATATCTAGATTTTCAGAAGGCTTTCGACAAGGTCCCGCATAAGAGATTAGCATACAAACTTAAAGCACACGGTATTGGGGGTTCAGTATTGATGTGGATAGAGAACTGGCTAGCAGACAGGAGGCAAAGGGTAGGAGTAAACGGGTCCTTTTCAGAATGGCAGGCAGTGACTAGTGGGGTGCCGCAAGGCTCAGTGCTGGGACCCCAGCTATTTACAATATATATTAATGATTTGGACGAGGGAATTCAATGCAACATCTCCAAATTTGCAGATGATACCAAGCTGGGGGGTATAGTTAGGTGTGAGGAGGATGCTTGGAGGCTGCAGGGTGATTTGGATAGGCTGAGTGAATGGGCCGATGCATGGCAGATGCAGTATAATGTGGATAAATGTGAGGTTATCCACTTTGGTGGCAAAAACATGAGGGTAGACTATTATCTGAATGGTGGCAGATTAGGAAAGGGGGAGATGCAACGAGACCTGGGTGTCATGGTACACCAGTCATTGAAAGTAGGCATGCAGGTGCAGCAGGCAGTGAAGAAAGCAAATGGTATGTTAGCATTCATAGCGAAAGGATTTGAGTATAGGAGCAGGGAGGTTCTACTGCAGTTGTACAGGGTTTTGGTGAGGCCACACCTGGAGTATTGCGTACAGTTTTGGTCTCCAAATCTGAGGAAAGACATCCTTGCCATAGAGGGGGTACAGAGAAGATTCACCAGACTGATTCCTGGGATGGCAGGACTTTCATATGAGGAAAGATTGGATAGACTCGGCTTGTACTCGCTGGAATTTAGAAGATTGAGGGGGGATCTTATAGAAACTTACAAAATTCTTAAGGGGTTGGACAAGCTAGATGCTGGAAGATTGTTCCCGATGTTGGGGGAGTCCAGAACAAGGGGTCACAGTCTAAGGATAAGGGGGAATTCCTTTAGGACCGAAATGAGGAAAACATTCTTTACACAGAGAGTCGTGAGTCTCTGGAATTCTCTGCCACAGAATGTAGTTGAGGCCAGTTCATTGGCTATATTTAAGAGGGCGTTAGATGTGGCACTTGTGGCTAAAGGGATCAGGGGGTATGGAGAGAAGGCAGGTACGGGATACTGAGTTGGATGATCAGCCATGATCACATTGAATGGCGGTGCAGGCTCGAAGGGCCGAATGGCCTACTCCTGCACCTATTTTCTATGTTTCTATGTTTCTATGGAGTGGGGGCGTTGCTTCCATAGCTCCAGTTTCTTCCCCACCTTGGCTTTCCGCTCCAACCAATTATTGTCAACACGCCTCAGCCCCGCTAAGCAGATCCCCAGCACCTTCAAGAAGGCTTACACCTCCGCTCAGTTCGCATTAACCAACCTGATCTCCAGGTGGCTCAGCACTTCAACCCCCCCTGCCATTCAGAATACGACCTTTATGTCCTGGACCTCCTCCATAGCCAAAGTGAGTCCCACCGCAAATTAGAGGAGCAGCACCTCATATTTCGCTTGGGTATGTTACGCCCCATCGGTATGAACATTAATTTCTCCAAGTTCAGGTAATCCTTGCTTTCTCCCTCCTTCCCCGCCCCTTACCAACTGCCCCACAGCCTTTTCCCTTCATCTTCCCGCCCCCCACCCCCACATCGGTTTCAAGGAGGGTCTCGACACTAAACGTCACTCATTCCTTCGCTCCACTGATGCTGCCTTACCCGCTGTGTTTCTCCAGCTTTTTGTCTACCTTCATACTTCGCTTGGGTAGTTTACACCCCAGCGGTATGAATATTGACTTATTTAATTTCAGATAGCCCTTGCTCTCTCACTCCCCCCCCCCCCCCCCCACACCTTCCCAGTTCTCTTAAAAGTCCTACTGTCTGCGCCCACTTTCTATCCCCCCCCCCCCCTCACATCAGTCTGAAGAAGGGTCTAGATCCGAAACGTCACCCACCTTCTGTCCAGAGTTGCTGCCTCACCCGCTAAGTTACTCCAGCATTTTGTGTCTACCTTCGATTTTATTCAACATCTTCAGTTCTTTGTCACACATACCTCCTCTGGCAGTTGATTTCATATATCCACAATTCTTCCAATGCAAAGATTGCACCTCGGGTTCCTAATAAACCTTTTCTCAATCACCTTAAACCTGTGTACTCTAGTTCCTGATTCGTTTACCTTGAATAACAGATTGTGCTTTCACCCTATCGATTCCCCTTATTCATGTATATACCTCCAAAAGATCACCCCTTATCCCAAGGAATACATTCCTAACTCGCCGAATCTCTCCCGAAGAGCTCAGGCCCTTCCGCAGCATCCTCGTAAAATTTCGCTGCGCTCTTTCCAGCATAATGACATGCTTCCAGACATACAAGATCACTAGAGCTGAACACAATACTCCAAATGTGTCCTCACCACCATTTTTTGATTTTATTCCCAATTAAACCACAGTGGGCCCCGTGCAGGATAGGAAGATAAGCTTAAAATGCTGCAGTCTGAAGAAGGATGTCGACCTGAAACGTCATATATTTATTTTCTCCACAGTTGCTGCCTGACCCGCTGAGTTGCTCCAGCATTGTGTGCCTATCTGCAGTGTAAACCAGCATCCAGTCCAGTTCAGGCTCCGACTGGTTGACACGCATGTCGTATAACATTAATTAATTTCCCTCCGATCGAAATCTTTGTAGAATGTAGCTTTGCCCTTGGCGAGCGTTGCTCTCAATGGCGGGGAAATCACCCATAATTCCGCCTAGCGCAGAATCCGCCCAATGCACTATCATGACATGGGGAAATCAGTGCGCATGTGCGGGGAAGGGTTGCACACTGAGCATGCGTGCAATGAGCGGCGGCGATTGACTGTGGTGACGCAGGATCTGGTAAGCGAACCTGAGTGCAGGAAAATAATGAGACCTGTGGCGGAGCTGGGACGGCTTCTAATGCCGCGTGTAGGCGGCGGATTACTAATGAAATCTCTCGGTCGCACTGTTTATTCCCCGTTGACAACCTGGCACCCGGAGTGTTTTTTTAAGTGGAAAAGACTGGCACCATCTTGGAAGCGCGAGTTGGAGGAAGCGCATGCGCGGCCAGGTGCAGCAAGTGGCCGGAGTTGCAATCTCTTCCCACCTGGGTCCTTGTGTCACAGAGTCATAGAGTGATACATTGTGGAAACAGGCCATTCGGTCGAACTCGCCCACACCGGCCAACAATGCCCCAACTACACTAGTCCCACTTGCCTGCGCTTGGTCCAAATCCCTCCAAACCTGACCTATCCATGTACCTGTCTAATTGTTTATTAAACGATGGGATATTCCCAGCCTCAACTACCTCCTCTGGCAGCTTGTTCCATACACCCACCACCATTTGTGTGAAAACTTTATGCCTCTGATTGCTATTAAATCTTTTCCCCTTCAGCTTGAACCTATGACCTCTGGTCCTCGATTTCCCTACTCTTGGCAAAATACTCTGTGCGTTTATCCGATCTTTTCCTCTCATGATATTGTATACCTCTAATAGCTCCCCTCATCATCCTGAGCTCCATGGAATAGAGACCCAGCCTACTCACCCCCTCCCTATAGGGGGGTTGCACGTAAGGTTACCAGGTCATAGGGCTTGGCGCACTGAGCTGCTCAATCCATCTGGAGGACATTGCAGCTTCCGGTATATGTTGTTAATATATGAAACGCATACTTTCCTACCTGTTAAAAACCGCCAAAATGGTGAATTTGTGCGCTGTAAAAAAATGTGGAAGTCGGGGTAAGCGTGAGAGACATGTACCCAACTTCAGAATTCCAAAAGTGATGAGAAATGAAGGTAAAGAGCAGCGAGAGCTGAAGGGACAACAACAGCTAAAGTGCTTGCCGAATATTGGCCATGCAGATATCGAAATTGAAAATATTGGGAATTATTGCGTTTGCTCACTGCATTTCATCAACAGTAAGGCATTATGTGTGTTTTCTCTTGATTCCTTTGGTATCTGAAAAGTCTCAGAAGTGATAATTATGGCTGTAAGTTTAAAATCGCCCATGATTCTGAAGTTGGTGTTTACATGCAAAACGAAAACACTTCTGAAGCTAAATTTATCATTAAAAAAAATCTCCAGACATACGAGTGGTGTGTGGAAAAGTATTCTATCATTATGCTATTGAGATGTATATTTTGGTAAATATTAAATGTCCTGACAGCTGAAACACCCACTCCCTTTCAATAGGATATTGTCAATTAGCTGAGGTTGGTTATGTCCCATTAACAGTTAACAATTATGCCATTCCTTGGCTTGCATCTGAGTAAAATGTAATTCAAAACCCACGTATGGTTTGCGATTTTTTTTTAAGGATAAACTTTGCTTCAGAGGCTTTTTCTTTTTGTATGTAAAAACCCACTTGAGAACTATGGGCGATTTTACAATTTTACAGCCAGATTTATCACTTATGAAACTTTTTAGATGCCAAAGGAATCAAGAAAAAACACAAATAATGCCTTACAGTTGAAATGCAGTGAGCAAACGGCCAATGTTTGCCAAGCACTTTGGCTGTTCTCCCTTCAGCTCTCGTTTCTATCTACCGTAATTTCTCCTCACGTTTGGAATTCTGAAGTAGGATAAATGTCTCTCACGCTTATCCCGATTTCCATAATTATTTACAGCACAAAGATTTTAACGAGGGTTTTAACGGGCCCACTACGCTGGAAACAATGGTTAGTGCTAACCTGCAGTTCATCACATGTACTAGTTGGCGTAGCGTAGCAACAGTACGGGTTATGGGTCATGACCCGACTGCCATGCAACCTCCCTATAGCTCACACCCTCTAGTCCTGACAACATCCTCGCAAATCCTTTCTGCACCCTTTCAAGCTTGACAATATTTTTCTTCTAACATGGTGCCGAGAGCTGAACACAATATTCTAAATGTGGTCTCACCAACGTCTTATACAACTGCAACATGACCTCCCAACTTCTATACTCAATACTCTGATGAAGACAAAAGTGCCAAAAGCCTTTTTGACCACCTTATCTAACTGCGACTTGACCTTCATGGAACCATGCACCTGTACTCCTGGATCCCTTTTGCGTGGGTCCTGCCCTTGTTCAACATTCCAAAATGCAACACCTCACACTTCTCTGTATTGAATTCCATCAACCATTCCTCTGCCCTCCTGGCCAGTCGATCCAGATCCTGCTGCAATCGCTCACAACCATCATCACAATCTCCAAAACCACTAACTTTTTTTATCATCAGCAAACCTGCTAATCTTGCCCTGTATGTTTTCATCCAAATCATTGATGCATGGTCATCTGTGGCAACCGAGGCTGTGTGTGCAATCCATATCCCACATATGCATATCCATAATCAGTGATTGCAGCAGCTGTGAAACCTGTGGCTCAGCATTTGGTTGCATCTTAGAGTCAACTTCCCCACATCGACCAAAATGTTCCACCTACACTAGTCCCACCTGCCAGCATTTTGTCCATAGCCCTCCAAACCTGTCCTATCCATGTACCTGTCTCACTGTTTCTTAAATGTTAGGATAGTCCCTGCCTCAACGATCACCTCTGGCAGTTTGTTCCGTATATCCACCACTCTTTGTGTGAAAAAGGTGCCCCTCAGAATCCTATTAAATCTTTTACCCTTCACCTTAAACCTAGGTCCTGTGGTCCTTGATTCACTTACTCTGTGCAAGAGATTCTGTGCATCTACCTGATATATTTGTCTCATGATCTTATACACCTCTATAAGATCACCCCTCATGTCTTGTCCTCCACGGAATGGACTCCCAGCCTTCTCAACATCTGCCTACAAATTAGACCTTCTAGTCCTGGCAACATCCTCGTAAATCTTCTCTGTACCCTTTCCAGCTTGACAACATCTTGTTCGCAGTTGGATGACTTTCAGAAAGATGTGCAGGGGTGGTCCATCATTGCTATTAGGGTGAGATAGTAATGCATGTGTCACTACCGTAATAATGGTCCAAGGGTGCCGGCAGGATTTTGGTTCCCAGCAACGTCTTTCCAACACCTTGCCAAGCGAAAGGCGATGTAGAAACAAGGAACTGCAGATGCTGGTTTACTGAAAACCACACCAAGTGCTGTAGTTAGTCTGCAGGTCAGGCAGCATCTCTGAAGAATATGTGGTGTTCCGATAAGTAAAATGATGAAAAGTAGGGTATCAATCAATCGATCAATTATAGGTCGGGACCCTTCTTCAGACTGATCAGTGGTCTGAAGTAGGTTCCCGACCAGAAATGTCACCATATTCTCCAGAGATTCTGCCTGACTCGCTGAGTTACTCCTTTTTATCCTTTAGGTGAAAGGGTGTGGTGTGCAATCAATATTAGTCATCAAATCATACGGGGCAAAAATAAGCCCTTCAGTCAACTCATCCATACTGATCAAGATGTCTATCTGAGCTGGTGTCCTTTTTTCCTGTATTTCACCGAATATCTCTGAGGGCCTTTTGTTAGGAGAGAGTCAGCTAATCCAAGAACTGAGACACAAGTCAGTGCAAATGCTGAAATCTACAGTAAAGAAAGAATGAACTGCTGGATGAACTCGGTGGGCCAAATAGCATCTGTAGAAGCAAAAAAATGACCAGGACAGCATGTAGAGTGAAGATGTGTGTGAGAAGAGGGAAAGTGAATATCAAATGAATGGTGTTGTATTTAAATGCGCGTAGTATAAGAAACCATAGTGCAAGATGTGACCCGGGTGTTGCAGCCATACTGTAACAAAGAGAAATGTGTACAATTCTGGGCTGACAGATGTTTTGTTATTCAGGAAATAAAGTACATTTTCTAACAATACATACATAAACTGTTTACAGCTCACCCTCAGTGGGCCTCAAAAACACTAGGGAGTAGAAATAGGTTTAGAACCTCGATTTAAACGAGTCGATGGAGGAGGCAGTACTGATGAGGAGAGGGATGCTGTTCCACAGTCTAGGTGCAGTACCGCAAAAGCATGGTCACCCCTGAGCTTAAACCTAGACCGCGGGATAGTCACAGGGAAAATGTCTACATTACACACAGCCAGTAGCTGAGGTCAGGATCGAATCTGGATCTCTGGCGATGTGAGGCACCAGTTTTACCAGCAGTGCCACTGTCCCACTATTTGCAGTATGTTGACAGATTGGGTTTTAAGGTTGTTCTAAGTACAAATTAAAATTTGTTGACTCTTTTATTTGAATCACTTTCTGTGGCAGGTGTGGAGCTAACTCTAGTAGATAATGGGAAATAAATATTTGCGAGGAAATATGTTGAATGTTACCCATGTGAATGTGTGGAAAGGAGATATGCAGCTTTGGTGGAATGCGAGAATGTTTAAATAAGATGTACAATTTGTTAAAGTGACAGTGATAACATGGTAAACTTCTCTTGCAGATTATATGAATGGGTGGATTTGAGCACTGGAAACACAAACTAACCACGGACCCAGACCTGGCCATTCGATTCACAGTACCTGAATATCATTGGACTTGAAGAATAAGAGAAATGTGTCTCATTTGAGTGTAAGGGTGTGCCAGGAGCTTTATAAAATTGCCCAGCCTGAGGAAACATCACAGAGAGGTACATTGCGATCTGTGTGATCAAGGCAGCAACTGATAGTCCAATCTGGAGAGACGCAAGGCTGCCCGGTCCACAAAGAAACCGTGGAAATGTGATGACTGTGGAAAAGGGTTCAGCTCACCGTCCCAGCTCGAGACGCATAAACGCAGCCACACCGGCGAGAGGCCATTCACCTGCTTACTGTGCGGAAAGGGATTCACCTTATCTTCCAGTCTGCAGTTACACCAGAGAGTGCACACAAACGAGAGACCTTTCAAATGTTCAGACTGTGGAAACTGCTTTAAAATCTCTGCGGATCTGATTAAGCACCAGCTTGTTCACACTGATGAGAGGCCATTCAGTTGCTCTCACTGTGAGAAGAGGTTCAGGCAATCATCTCACCTCATTCAACACCAGCGCGTGCACACAGGGGAGAGGCCGCTGACATGCTCCGTCTGTGGGAAGGGGTTCAGCTCAGCATCCAATCTTCGCACCCACCAGCGCATTCACACCGGAGAGAAAATGTTCTCCTGCTCCGTGTGCGGCAAGGGATTCACTCAGTCGTCCAACCTACTGAGGCACCAGCAGGTTCACACTAAAGAAAGGCCATTCATGTGTGCTGTGTGTGGGAAGGGATTCGCTCGATCATCACACTTGCTGAGACACCAGCGAGTTCACATGATTGCAGAAGTGTGATTTCCGCTAGCGGTGAAACCTTCACTTACACTTATTGATGTTGATAATCCCCTATAACTGTGGACCATATTGTTCCGTATATTTGTCAAATAACTTAATTGTGATGCAAGTACTTTGTGGTGTTTATTATTTCAAGATAAAAGAAAATAGGTGATATCCAGCGCTGGCAGCTGAATTTTTAAGCTTTTTCATTCTAGATTATTTTTCATTCTCGCATCCACGCATGTTTCATTCTAGATTATTTTGGTTATTCCACTTTTATCTACTTGCATGGACCAGTCGCAGCTCCTCTATCCTAGTTGTGCCTTCTGGTCTTGGTAACCAAGGAAGAGATTGTTAATCCTGCGAATCACTGAGATTGTTAATCCTGCGAAAGACTGTTAATCACTTTCAGTTTTAGAATTTGCCTTGTAATCCACAGTGTTTGGCCAAATTAACCATCATTCTTACAAAGGTAAACAAAAGACTAAAACGTCACCAGTACTGGAAATCTGAAGGAAGGATAAAAAATGCTGCAGCTATTGAGCATTTGAAAGAAACAGAATTATTGCGGCGTGAAGCCTCCCTGTTCATCAATATTTCTCAGGGTCCATCATTCACAGTATATATCCTATCAGTATTTGATTTCCCAATATATATCAACTAGCCCATGTTAGGATCAAACATTCTGCAAGGCCCAATTCACCCTTCCAGCTGATCAATGTGGAAACTCGGCAAGAGAGCTAGGACTAAGACAAAATCAGACCAGCCGTGATTTTACTAAATAGTCGTTCAGACTAGAAGAAATATGGCCTACTCTTCTTTGACTTAGCTTCCTGGACCTATTTTTATGAGTTTGCCTCATTTTTTTTTTTACTGTGAGCTTGTTAGAAAACTCTGGTTGGAAACAGTGGTACAGCTGGTAGAACTGCTTCATAGTGACCGAGACCTAGGTTCTACCCTGACCTTGAGCGCTGTCTGTGGATTTTACACCTGTGCTCCAGTTTCCTTTCGCTTCTCAAAGCTGTGCGGATTTGTAGGTTAATTGGCCTCTGTGAAATAAATTATCCTAAAGTGTAGAGGATTGGAAAGTGGGATAACGTAGACCTATTGTGAATGGATGATCAATATTCAGTGGGCAAAGGTGCTTATTCCTGTGTTATATGTCTAAACTAAATGTAATTTAGCAATCGCAAATTGTCTTGAAGACATAAGTGTAATTCTGATAGTTGACGTTTGTTTCATTTGCATAGAAACAAGGAACTGCAGATGCTGGTTTTCAAAAAAAAGTCAAAGTGCAGGAGTTAGTCAGCAGGCTCAGCCCTTTGTGTCTTTGTTTCCTTCAATTTAGCCCAGATCTATAATACAAAACATGTGCATGCAAGAGGCTCCTCCAATTTATTAAAGCCGTCTGTGTGTTTACTTTTGTGCTCTCAGTTGCTTATGGGATCACCATTTAGAGCGGTTCATCTGAAGTTGTTAAATGAAATGCTAACTTAAAAGCAAAAAAAAGACTGCAGGTTATAAATATGAAATTAAAAAATAAAGAAAATTGTGAAAATTCTGAGCACATTCAGTAGCATCTGTGGAAAAGGGAACAGATTTTTTTTGCTCATTTCAATTACTTTTCAACTACTTCATTATTTCTCTGTGATTGAGTTGCTAATGGTATTTTCTGAAGGCCTTTGATAATGATGTTATCAAAGGCCAGATTTTTGCACACACACGCCTTGAAGTTACTAAAAGGAGTTTACTCACCAGATTTTTTTAAAGTTGCAACATGATTTTTTCAAGCTGCACGATTTTCTGTGTGTGAAACTCAAGTGTTCCATTCCATGAGGGAAGGCAAATCACACGCTTTCTGTACCATCTATTTGCCTTGTTGCTTTCAGGGAGATATGTACTTGAACTCAAGACCACTCTGTCCACCAAGCTGCGAAGGGTCTTGGCCTGAACTGCATATTTTATCCTCGCATTCGACCTCGCAGAATACTGCTCCTCGCATTTGCCTGGATTAAATTCTTCCTGCGGTTAGAGTCATAGAGTGATACAGTGTGGAAACAGGCCATTCGGCCCAACTCGCCCACACCAGCCAACAATGTCCCAGCTACATAAATCCCACTTGCCTGCGCTTGGTCCATATCCCTCCAAACCTGTCCCATCCATGTACCTATCTAACTGTTTATTAAATGATGGGATAGTGCAAGCCTCAACTACCTCCTCTGGCAGCTTGTTCTATACACCCACCACCCTTTGTGTGAAAATGTTACCACTCGGATTCCTTTTTGTTAACAACGCTTTAAAGACTGAGGCAGTATTCATTTAGAGAACAAATAAATCTCTGGAATACCAGTGATTGCGAAGACTGCAAGCGCAGTGTAGTAAATAGCGTAGAAAAGGCCTCTGCGTTATCCGTGAAGAGACTGTTGTTTGAGTGTTATCCAATTGCCTTTTGTATACGTTGTTAAAGTCCTGGGAGACAATTAAATAGCCTCAGCGCTGATGTTAGTTACAGTTATTGCACAAAAAAATATTGTAATCTTCCAATGATGTGGGTTAATCAGGTACATGGATAGGACAGGTTTGGAGGGCTATGGGGAAAGCCCAGGCAAGCAGGACTTGTGTAGTTGGGGCATTGTTGGCCGCTGTGGGCGAGTTGGGCCAAAGGGCCTGTTCTCTCACTCTAATTCTGGTCTATCTTTCGCTACTTGTCATTACACCTTAATCTTAACGTTCCAAGGCAACTACCGAATGCAAAACTTTACTTTCCAATTGTCCAAAGAGGGCCTTCAGATCGGGCTTCTGCATTTTCTATGAGTCAATATCCCTAGTTTGCTTGGTTGTTGTGCAGTGGGCAGAGCTCTAGGGTTGGCCTTGGTATCAGCATTTTGCGTGTGCTTTTCTACTTGCACTCTGTAAAGTTTGGTTAATCCTTTTATACTTGCAGAAAATAGAACGATGAGCTCTGAAAGCAACACCACATCTTTCTCTTCATTTATCGAATTCCCCCAGCTAAGCAGATCACAAACCAGTCCGTGATCCATTCATATTTATTCTAACATGCAAACTGAAGAGCAATAAAGTAATCCCTAATGTATTGGGACTTGCTGTGATTTTGCTTGTTACGCTTGGGCGTCCATACTTCCCAAGGAAGATGCGAACTTCCCAAGCGTTAAGGAAAATGGGACGAAGGCAAGAACAAAAGCTTGGGTGTCAGCTATAATGCGCAAAGTGACAGAACACTGCAGCTTTAATTCAACTCCTTTATAAATTTGGAAATAATGCATCATTCACAGTCCTTGTGATGCAGCTCATTGATCAACGCAATAAGCACGGATGGTAGTGTGAGATAGCAAGTTTGTTGATCGAGTTTAACTTGTACTATGATTTAATGGAATAAGTATGCTGAATGATTTCAAATTAATAGGAGTACCGCCTAATCGCGTCTCCAGTGGTTTGACATCAGATAAATAAGACACCCTTTTCAAATGGAACAGCTTGTGGAGATACCTATTTTCCAGAGAAAGTGCATGTTTTTCCAAGAGGACCCATTTACGCCTTTTACCATACTGCCCTTGCAGTCAGTTATTGCTATTCCAGGTGATGTTTTACAACAGGTTACTCACATTTTTGATGGAGATAGAATTTATGTCACGTGAACTCGAATATCAAGGGTGGAGGTTGCATTGCACTTCTATGCAGTTGCAGTCATAGCGCCTTCTGGGGATCTGCTACAGGAGTTCACGTTAATCTTGGGAAGGTTCCGGCATCTATTCGCCACTATAACATATAGCAGAATAAATTCAGAAGGAAATTTGCATAACTATGAACTTTATTCCTTTCGATGAAGTGGACGTCAAAATGAATTGGGGATCTGGTAACAGAGATTAAGGTAAAGACTTGCAGTAAGAGAAACTCACACTGGCGCGCAGACGCACACGCACGCTCTCTCTCTTTCTTTCTAGTGCGCGCGGAAATATACACACGACAAATAAAATGATTCAAATCTGAAATGAACTGTCTAAAGTGATGTTGGAACAAATATTCCAGAATCATATAGGTATTTGATGGCCGGCCAGAGAGGGTGGGACCAAATTATTTGTTTCCGTGCCGCATTAGTCTATATCTCGACCATTTCTTGTTGATCCCTTTCATCCCTTTTTAGTGCTTGCGTCGCATGATTCAACATGGGGAGCATCCAGGATGATCATAATCAAGTGGAGATTCGTTTTTAATGTCTGAACTGCTGCCGTTAATCTTTTGGCGTCAATGCAAAGGATTCGTGTCCCTTGACTACGTTGCCGATGTTATAAATAAGAAAATGCGGCAAGCAAAGTACTGTGCAAAATATTTAAGCTGTAAATTCACGACGAAACGCATTCCTGCTAGTCGTCTAGAAATTGATCGGTGTTCATCAAACAAACAGAATCGAGAATCAATAATAGGTGCCAATGAGGAATGCTAAAGGTTGGGCTTCGCTTGGTATAAACCCTTCAAAAAGATAGTGTACGGAGATAATGCGGCTAGCAAGGCACATTGGGAGACCCGCCTTCCTTAATTCGGGCGTCGCATACAAGAGCAGGGGGGTTGTGTCCCAACTATATAAAGGTTAGGTCAAACGTCACCTGGAGCACTGTTCCGTCTCCACGCTATATCAACGCTGTGAAATGCTGGAGAGGATGTTTTTCTGCAGTTGTACAGAGCCCTAGTGAGACCGCACCTGGAGTATTGTGTGCAGTTTAGGTCCCCTAATTTGAGGAAGGGCATGATTGCTATTGAGCAGGTATACACGGTTAATTCCCGGGATGGCGGGACCTTCGTATGCTGAGAGAATGGAGCAGCTGGGCTTGTACGCTCTGGAGTTCAGAAGGATGAGAAGATATCTCATTGTTAAGGGTTTGGACACGCTGGAGGCAGCAAACATGTTCCCGATGTTGGGGGAGTCTAGAACCAGGGGCGACCGTTTAAGAATAAGGAGTAAGCCATTTAGAACGGAGTCGAGGAAACTCTTTTTCTCACAGAGAGTGGTGAGTCTGTGCAATTCTCTGCCTCAGACGGCGGTGGAGGCACGTTCTCTGGATTCTTTCAAGAGAGAGCTAAATAGGGCTCCTAAAAATAGCGGATATGGGGAGAAGGCAGGAAAGGGGTACTGATTGGGGATGATCTGCCATGATCACATTGAATGGCGGTGCTGACTCGAAGGGCAGAATAGCATGCTCCTGCACCTATTGTCTATTGTCATATGAGATTAATCAGGACGTTGCTTCTGTTGGAGTTTTTGATTATAAGGAGAGACGAGAGTGGCTGGGTCTGTTTTCCCTGGGGTGGAAGTGGTTCACAGAAGAATAAAATGATATGGAAAATTATGAGAGATAAATAGGATTATCGGATTTAGAGTAAGGAGTAAAAGTTTTAGAGCGAATCAGAAGGGGTGTTTCTCTTGTAGTAAGAAAACCTTTATTCAAGCCCAATTCGGACTAAAGTTAAAGCCATTTTGGACTTTTGACAGTGTGGTTGAATCTCTAATTGGAACTCGACGTAATAAATTAACCACACAATTTCCGAGAAGGTGCTTCCTGTTAGGCTACGTCACTGGTCAGCTGTGTATTATTAGGGACACTAGGTTTACATTCAATTCTATGATATTATTCTATTATGTAATCTCAGCCTTTTTCATGCCATTCTCTTGAATACTAGGAACAGTGTCCAACTATAGACATTTCTAAAGAGGTGCTGGCTCGCCCGTTGAGATATTCCAGCATTTTGTGTCCATCTTTCATTGGAATATTGTCTCTACCTCAGTGTTATAGCAGCGACATTGGTTATTTCTAATTTAAATCTTTTTATTCGAATCTCACAGCAATTTGCATACATACAATGATAACAGACAGTGATAGTCAGGACACAATTGTGCAACAGTATGTAAGCGACCCTCAAAGCCCTTACCCTTTACCCCCCCCCCCTCCCACCTCAATCCACCCGAATCAGGTCGGAACCAAACGGGGGCAAAGAAAACTCACATACGTACACATCCACACAAATACGATATGATAAACGAAACAAAACAAAATGTACAAAAAAAAAATCATTTTTTTTTAAATAAATAAAAGTGTTGGGGGGGGGGTGAGGGGAGAGCAGCTGCAATAAGACAGAGCAGTGATAGAAGGCACTCAGTCCTCTTCCGAGTCCGGAAACAAGTTGAGAGAGTTAACAAGTTTCAGGAAAGGGTTCCATGTAACTAGGAATGTCTTGGTAGAGCCTTTGAGAGAAAACCTAAGTTTTTCAAGCTTTAAATTGTAGAACACTGTAAAGAGGTTTACACGTACACAGTGTCTCTTTACCAAGTCTTTTATTAATCACATACATCGATGCCCTAGTTGCACATGGTCTGCACGTTTTACTAGAGGAGGTACTAGGGATGGAGAGACAGTAATATACTTGGTGAAAGGGGAGTGGCTACACAACCTACAATTAAAGGGACATGCACTAAACATCTACATCCTTCCTCTTACAAAAGAAAGGAACGTGACAGCCGACCATGTCTCATACACTAGAGCAACTGGAAAAGGATAAACAGTAAAATAGCAGCAATCAAACATAATCGCCATAACGGTCAGGCGCCCTCACAATCCGCCCCGAGCGGGTACGAACCCCGCTCACACCCTCTCCCCCCAAAGAAACGGGCACCGGGGGAGACCCCACGACAGAAGGACTGCAATGTGGGGACCTGCGTGGTGACAAAGGGATTGGAGGCGAGCGACCTGGCGATGGGGAAGAGACGGCCGGAGGCACGGGAATAGGCACAGGGAGAAGAACCGGGACAGGGCGAGCAGGCTTAGTGACCGCTACAGGCGGGAGAGCGGACAGAGGGGGAGCATGGGGGTCAGCAGAAGGAGGAGGAGAAGGCTCGTTCACCAGGCGGAGGTGTCGCCTGGACCGACGGTAAACAGTACCATCGAGGTTCACCAGATAGGAGCGAGGTGAACCAGCCGTCCCAACAACAACCGCAAGGCCAGGGTGACCGGAGGTGGAATGCATGCGGACAACCTGACCAGGAGACAGAGGAGGCAGGGCACGGCAAGACCTGTCGTGGGAACGCTTCTGAACGGACTGCTTGGTAGCAATACGCTCACGGACCACGGCAGGTTTTACAACAGCTGGGGTAAGAGTCTGCTGGGCCACCGGAATGGGAGGTCGAGTAACCCGGGACATGAGGCGCTGCGCCGGGGACCCCAGAACACCGTCACGGGAAATGTTTCGCAGGTTGAGGAGGGCGAGGTAAATGTCAGACTTCGATGCGCGGCAGCGATTCAACAAGTCCTTTGCGCTGCGAACAGCACGCTCGGCCAGGCCATTGCTCTGAGGGTACTCAGGGCTACTAGTGTAATGCCGAAAGTTCCAGCGGTCAGCAAAGTCCTTGAACTCCGCACTGGTAAACTGGCTGCCGTTGTCTGACTGCAGGCTCGCCGGTGATCCAAAGGTCGCGAAGTGGCGGCGCAGCTTCGCGATGACAGCAGAAGAGGAGAGAGAAAACAGCTGGTCGACCTCATACCAGTTGGAGTAAGAGTCGACAAGCACCAAGAAGTGCTTGCCGTGCCACTCAAAAATGTCCGTTGCCAGTGCCGACCATGGCAGGTCTGGTGCGGGCTGCTGCAGAAGGGGCAAACGCTGCTGCTGCGGGGCGAGACTGTTGCAGGTAGGGCAGGATGACACCCGGTCCCGAAAATACATAGCCATATCAGGCCAATAAAACTGGCTTTGGGCGATAGAGAGAGTGGCCTCGGCGCCAGGATGACCCCGATGTGCGGTGTCGAAATACTGTTGGCGAAGAGCCTCAGGTACCACAACCTTGTGACCCTTAACGATAACTCCATCTCGTAGCACCAGCTCGTCACGGACCAGGAAGTAGGGCACTGCCGCGGCGGGCAGGGAAGAACGTCGCTCGGGCCAACCCCTTTGAATGACCGCAGCTAGCTGTTGGAGCGAGGCGTCAGCAGCAGTGTGTTTAACTAAGCACTGTAGTTGTTTTGAAGGAACAAAGTTGACGTTCAGGACAATCATACCTGATGCCTCGTAAGGGTGACGGGTGGTCGAAGCCAGAGGAGCCCGAGACAACGTGTCAGCAATAAACATGTCCTTGCCTCTACGGTACACTACGGAGAAGGTAAAACGCTGCAGCTGCAGCATCATCCGCTGCAGCCTGGAGGAGGCAGCGTGAATCGGCTTGCCGAGGATGGTGACCAGAGGCTGGTGGTCGGTCTCAATAGAGAATTCAGTTCCCAGGATATAGTCCTTAAATTTTGAGCATGCAAACACAACAGCCAGCAGTTCCTTTTCGATCTGGGCATAGCGCTGTTCAGCTGGAGTCATCGTGCGGGACGCGAAGGACACGGGTAACTGGACCCCATCATGAACTTGCAAGCAAGCAGCACCCAGCCCGAACTTTGAAGCATCGCACGTGAGGACAATAGGACGGTTCAAATCGAAATATTGCAGCGTCGGAGTGCAGACAAGCTTTGAACGCAGCATATCGAAAGCAGCCTGGTGTTGCGGGAACCAGGACCATGCAGTGTCTTTCTTCACCAAGTCCCTTAAAGGGGCACTCAACTCGCTCAGATCGGGGATGAATTTTCCCAAGTAGTTAGCCATGCCAAGGAAACGCTGGAGGCTCGGCACATCCACAGGAGCAGGCATCCCCGAGATAGCAGCGGTCTTCTGTGGGTCGGGCTTCAGCCCGGACGCTGTGAAGACGTGTCCCACATAGGTGACCTCCGGGACACGGAACCGGCATTTACTGGGGTTGAGCTTCAGATTTACCTCCCGAGCTCGGTCCAAAACTAGTCGGAGGTTGTGGTCGTGCTGTTCCACATCTCTACCATACACCAAGATGTCATCTACAATGATAGCGCACGGGAGCCCCGCAAACAGCTGTTCCATCGTCCTCTGGAAAACTTCACTGGCGGAGCTGATCCCGAACGGCATGCGCAGGAATCGGAACCTCCCAAAGGGAGTGGCAAAGGTCGTCAGGTAGGACGATTGTTCATCTAGCGGTATCTGCCAGAACGAGCTCTTAGCATCCAGCACCGAAAACACAGTGGCAGGGCCAACCTGTGCAGCAACATCTTCGACAGTACGCATGGGATAGTGAGGGCGCTTGATAGCCAGGTTCAAATCTTTGGGGTTGATGCAGATCCGTAGCTCACTCTTGTCCTTCTTGGCAGCAACCACCATGGTGGAGACCCACTGAGTGGGCTCGCTCACCTCTTTCAGAATGCCTGTAGCCACCATGTCCCGAAGGGTGGACTCGACCCTATCCTTCATCGCAAAGGAGACCCGGTGTGGAGGGCGTACAACTGGATCCACGTCAGGTTTTAGAGAGATCTCATAACTGCAGGGGAGCATCCCCAGCACATTGTCAAACCGATCAGGGTACTCGGCTAACGGGTCCAAAGGTTGCTGAACTAAACGGATCTCCCGGTGAAAATTGACCAATCCGAGGTCTTGGCATGCCCGAACACCGAGCAGTGTAACACATTTTTCGTTAACCAGGAAGAAGGAGAGGGGCCGAACGGTCTCTAGCACTTCACAGTTCAGGGTAGCCTTCCCCACAGGGACAAGCAACCCTCCCCCATAAGCACGAAGGACAGAGCGCTCAACAGTGACTCGCTCATTATTCCTTATCTTCTTGAAAAGGCTGGTAGACATAACGTTCGTGGCGGCCCCAGTATCGACCTTGGCAGAGAACGTAGAACCATTGACAGTAACCTGCACAGTAGGGTCTGTTATTCGAGCAGGTGCCTTCCTAACTGAAAACACGCTGAGCTCACTCTGAGAAGAGTCAGAATCAGACAGTGGGAGGTTGTCAGGAGAGTGATAAGAACCAGACGCAGTACCATCCCGTACCAGGTAATTAGAGTTCCTGCGCTGTTGCTGGGCAGGATTTTTTTTAGCTCTGCATGCTGACGAGAAGTGGTTAGGCTTGTTGCAGAAGTTACAAATCTTTCCAACCGCAGGGCACACGTTGAAACGATGAGTTACAAAGTTACAGTTCGGGCAGCGCTTCTCCAGCTTGGAACTTGAACCATAGCTGGCCCCACGGCGAGTCTGCTGAGCAGGACGGCGGGTTGCGACGGTAGCTGCCCGAACCTCATGATCAGGAGGTGGTGCAGCAGAGATAACCGCCTCAGACATCTTTGCAGCATGCAGGGCAGCCTGAAGAGTCAAGTCTGCCTTACACAGGAGCTCCGACCGCAGCTTTTCATCTCGTAGACCATACACCAAGACATCGCGGGTCAGGGTCTCTGGGGTAGCGTCATTCAGGTGGCATCGCCGAGCCAGGTGCCGTAGGTCAGCGTAGAAGTTGCCGACAGACTCACCGGGTTTCTGACGACGTCCAAAAAACTTAAAACGCTCCAGAATAGAGTTCGTGGGCACGTCGCACATCTCGCTGAACTTCCCCAGCAGACAGTCAAGGTCCTCGGGGTCCTCACCCGGCCCGTACTCAAACGATTCAGAGCGCTCCAGAGCCTCGGAGCCGGCTAGATTCAATAGCAGCGACGCTTTAATGGCAGAGGAAACCCCCGGGTGCACGATAGCCACATAATGCCGAAAATCCCGGCGGAACGTATTCCACCGGTGAGCGATGTCGTCGTCAAAGACAAGGGGCTCAGGCTTGCGGCAGGAGGAAGCCATGTCCAGGCAGGGAAGGGTAACTGGGGCAAAAAAACTAAACCCGATAAACAGAAGGCGCGCAATTCGAAACGACTGACACCATGTAAAGAGGTTTACACGTACACAGTGTCTCTTTACCAAGTCTTTTATTAATCACATACATCGATGCCCTAGTTGCACATGGTCTGCACGTTTTACTAGAGGAGGTACTAGGGATGGAGAGACAGTAATATACTTGGTGAAAGGGGAGTGGCTACACAACCTACAATTAAAGGGACATGCACTAAACATCTACAAACACCTCCTTGATCCAGCGGGCGTGTGGCGGGGGACAGGTAAGCCTCCAGTTAAGCAAGATCAGTCTCCGGGCTAAGAAGGTTGTAAAAGCCAGGACCCGCTTCAACGCAACAGCGTGGTTGGTGTTGGGAGGAGTACCAAAAATAGCTGACAGTGGGTTTGGAGGAATAGTCTGGCCATGGGCTCTGCTTATCACGTCGAAAGCACTCCTCCAAAAGGCTGCTAGCTTAGGGCAAGACCAAAATATATGGCTATGGTTGGCAGGGAATTGATTACATCTGCTGCAGGTGTCCTTGACAGCGGGGCATATTCCAGATAATCTTGCATTTGTGTAGTGGACTTTGTGAAGGACTTTGCATTGGATTAGGCCATGACGGGCACATATGGAGGAAGAATGGATCAAATCCAAGGCAGAGTCCCATTGCTGGTTTGTTAGTTTCATATTCAGCTCGCCCTCCCATGCAGCTTTTAATGAGGTATGAGGATTCAATAAGTTATACAAAAAAGAGATGCATTTCTTCCGGTTGGGATCTAGAGCTAGGATGGAGTCGGTCAGGGTTTCAAGAGGGCGATTTGGAAAGTGAGGAAATGTCTTCTTCACAAAATCCCTAATCTGGAAAAAACGGAAAAGATGGGAATTTGGGAGGCTGTAGTTGGACGAAAGCTCAGCAAATGACGAAAAAATGCCATCCTTGTACAGATTTTTGATACTACTGATACCATTACTATGCCAGGTTTTGAATGCGGAGTCTGTACTTGAAGTTTTAAAGATGTGATTTTTAAGAAGTGCGGTCAAGATGGACGGGCCTTGTAAACCGAATTTTTTCCTGAGTTGACGCCATATCTTGAGCGAGAGGGCGACATTGGTTATTTCAGCCCCTCCAATTGCACCATGCCTGCGTCGTGAGGTATTTCTATAATTCGTGTCAGTACATTAATGTTGCTGCATTTGCACTCTGTAACATCGCGTTATGTTTCTCAACCCCCCCCCCCCCCCCCCTTCCTCCATACCCCCACCACCCCACCCCTCCCCATCTTGATGTACAGTTAATTTCGTGGGATCCTATCCAGAGGGAAGTGCGGTCTCTCCAGATGCATCACGTGGTACCTGATATCAATGGCGGTGACGGATCTTCTGGTTATTGTCACTGCGCTGTTATTAAATCGAATACCAGGCAACTACACTCCAGGCAGTTTCATGTGTATTACTCCAGTTTGCAGTCTCAGCATTGCGTTAAACCACGCCACGAGGGACAGTTCTGTTTGGTTAACAGTCGCTTTCACCTTTGATCGATGTGTGGCCATTTGTTGCCAAAAGCTTCAAACAAAATATTGCACCGAGAGAACGGCAGCTTATATTATACGAACGGCCTGCGTGGTGCGATGCTTGAAAAGCATACCTTGGTATTTTATGCGCGACCCGATGTAGAGAATTGACAATGTTCCGTGGTATTGCAGAGTGAGGTTAACTCGCTACACTTCACTTCTTTGGGAAACCTTTGATTGGTCCTCTCATATTTTGGTACATTGCCTCGCGTTTATTTTCTGATTCTATAGCTGAATATCCTCACAGTCAGGCAAATTCTAGCTGCCAATAGAGCTCGCAGTGATTTTGCTCCGTGATTTTGCTCCGTGATTTTGTTCTTCGCCATTTCAGTTACTTCCATCCTCCTCTGCGTGACACATCTTGCACCGTTCATCTATTAGAAAATCACGGGTGCTTACCGAATCAGAGGTGTCTTCGTAGAAAGTGCCAATGTGCTCTTGCTGTTGATTTGTTGCATGAACACATTTATTATATGCTGTGACCCAGAGCAAATTCCGGGAGCAAGTTGCCGCTATGGTACAGTGGCCAATGAAGATTTGTAATAGTAACCTGAAAAAAGTTCCCAACATCATTCTGACTCTCCAAAATAGCATGTGCCTGTTCTGAGCAAGAAGGAAGGGTGGGAAGGAAGTCTGAAGAAGGGTCTGGAAGTCATACTTCAATCATTCCTATTCTCCAGAGATGCTGCCTGTCCCGCTGAATTAGTCCAGCATTTTATGTCTATTCCTGCTTCGTGTTGGCAAGCGTCTGTTTTATTTAACCGGGCTTGGTTCCAGGTGAATAGTACTACTTGTCCCATCGATTGTAAGCTTTACACAATACCATAGGTGTAATGGAAGTCTTTACACGCGTCGTAACTGGAGTAGTATGCAAAGTTGAACTAGCCTATTTCGCTCCTCTCCCCTCTTTTGTACATTTATTTCCCATCCCCTAGTGTCTAATTTACCCTTTCATCCACCCACCACTGTCCCGTTTTGACCTATGGCACTCTCTCTGGCTTCGCATTTCACACCTCTTCTTTCCTTATATGACACACTTTTCTCTCCTATTCATGTCTATCCTTTGTCACCCACTTCATATGTCTGCCGATCAAACACCTTTCCCCTCACCTGTATCTGCCAAACACTTGGCAGGCGTTATACCGCCACGCATCGTTTTCCCAGGTTTCTGCTCCCCCCGCCCCCCGCCCCACCCACCCCACCCACCCACACACAAACACACACCACCCATCCTCCACTCCACCACACATTATAAACGTTCTGATAAAAGGTCCCGACCGAAAATCCACCTGTCCATTCCCTCCACAGATGCTACCCGACCCACTGAGTTGCTGTGTTACGTTGTGTTTTACTCAAGATTCCAACAGATGTACTGGCTTGCAGTTGTTTGCATCTCCCAACTTATTTCCTGTTCCAATGAACAGTTTTTATATGCAATTGTTAAAACCGAAATAAAGCTGTATAGTTTGAATTGCTGATTTAGTTACATGCATTCCACAATCACATGGTTCAGTGAGTTCGATGCACGTGCTGTGGTAGGAAGGAGTAAATTGCAATATTTGCGCCAAGTATCGAAGCCCAAGTTTTTCGACAGGGAAGGGGGGAGGGGGGGGGGGGGGTTGGGGTTTGCCTCTGTAAACACATTGTCTGGGTTGATTCAGGCATGTTGGGATTTGCGTGGAGATTTAATCTGACATTACCTGAATAGTGCAGGGTGAATAAGGAAAGCTACATTTATTAAAATGATTCGGGATCATTGGAGTTCTGCGAAAATTTATAAAGTGGCAAGCATTCTTTTTCCATTGATCTAGTAAATATATTCAGTTGTGGAGACCGGTTGGTTCGATTAGTTTCGGGTTTGACACAGTGGGTGTGCTAAAATATATACCTTTCTAATATCTTTTTATTGCAAGATTCCATCCAGTAAATTATAAATATCAGAAATTTGGGAAACACGTTTTGTATTGAGAGAAATAGCATTAATATTTAGCTCGTAAAACTTTCAGCAACGACCTGGTGAATATTAATTGATCTGCAATGTTACTTTTTTTCTCTCTCTCTCTCCGCATATACTGACTGCCCTCTTTGAGTAACGTCCTACGTGTACAGAATATAAACAGCCATTCGTCTCACCAAGCCTATGCCGACCATTATGCCCAACAAAACCGATCAAAGTACTTGCGTGCATTAATTCCATATTCCTTCTTGCCTTATTCATCCAATTGTCCGTGCAGGTACTCCTTAAATGTGTGACTGATCCTGTCTCCACCACTATCACCGGCAATTCATTCAAGATATCAACAACAGTTTATGCGAAACATTTACTCCTTAAACTGCGACATAACCTGCCTCGCACCTAAAATCTATACCCTGTAAATTTAGATATCCTACTATGAATAATATAATCTGGTTTACTGCCCCCATTATATTTCTCATAATCTTGTATATTGTTATCATATCAACTCGCAGCCTCCTTCACTGCACGGAGAAACAAAAACAGTCGACTAAATCTCAAATTATGTCTCAAGTCTTAAATCTATGCAAAATTCTGGTGAATTGATTGTGAAACCGAGTTTTCGAGCATTTCTTGTTTCAAGTGAATAAATGCACCGTGTGGCAGCAAAATGCAAATTTTCACAATGCATAATGTCAATATAGGACCATATATGGCAAGATAAAGGAATGCCAGGAAATTCTGAGAGTGAGAGCTCACCAATGCAGAGAACTCTTCGGAGGAAGGATTGTGTAATGTAATGAGGTCGCATGAAAAAAAATGGCTGGTAGAACCAGACAAAAGTTAATGCATTATATAAATACATAGTTATGCAGCACGGAAACATGCCCTTCGACCCAGCACATCCATGTCAAACGAGTTCCTTAACCGGTCTAGACCTGCTTGCCTGTGCCTAGTCCAAACCCCTTTAAACCTTGGAGGGATATTTGGAACTTGCAGGAAAGTACTAAATTGCTGGATGGTAAAATTCTATTCCATTTGACAAAAGCTCGCATGGTACATTTGGGACAATTGTTATTGTTTAAGACTACAGCTGACACGTGGGAATTGTTTAAAGTCCAGTTGATCGAAGTTCAGAGACACAAGTTCCAATGTGGAGGAGGGATAAGAATGGTAATGTAAGGGAACCTTGGGCGACCAAAGATAATTAGTCAAATGGGAAAAGGGTGTGCATGCTAGTTTTAAGTGTGTACAATCAGACAGGGTCTTTGAGGACCATAAAGTAAAGAGAAAATAACTCAAGCGCGGGGGGTGTCAGAAGGGCGCAAATGGGACAACAAATAGCCTTACCAAGTCGGATACAAAAATCCTCAAAGGTGTTTTATAGATATTTTAAAACAAGAGGGTAACCATGAGATGGTAGGACCGTTCAAGGATCAAGAAGATAATTTGTGCACTTTCCATTTGCTTACATCCAGGAAAAGGACATGAGAGGCAATGAGATTAGTGTGGTGAATACTAACGTGTAAAAGCATCTTGAGATGAAGAAGGAAGTAAATCCCGTTTCATTGTGGTGATTTTATCGCAACGTTGAGGTTTCCGGGCGCCTGTGTGAAGATCTTTGCATCTTTGCTAACCACAGGCGAGGTCCCAAAGGACTGGAGAGTAGCTAACGTTGTTCCTTTATTTAAGATGGGAAGTAGATGGGATCCAGAGAATTATAGGTCCTGAGCCACACATCAGTCAGAGAGAAGCTATTGGTGAGGAACCATTAGGATAGGATTTACTCTCATTTGGAAGAGAATGCTTTAACTAAGGACAGCCATCGTGGCTCTGTACACAGCAGGACTCCTCTTGCTAACTTGATCGAGTTTTTTGGTAGTTAGATTTTGTATTGTTGACAGACGTGGGTGAGGACCACGCAGGATGGAAAGTGGCTGTCGTTGTACTCTATTTCAAAAAGAGTCCAACGTAAATACGATATTACAGATGGGTGTTGCTAACATCATTGATGGTACGTTATTTGGGGTGGAAGGATTCTAAGAGACACGATTTACGTGCAATTTTTCCAGAGAATGTAGAAGGCTGGGGAATAGTATGGACGTTTATAAATTAATTAACGAAGCGAATAGTCGTAGAATCTTCCCCAGGGTTGCAGAGCCAAAAACTGAAAAGCATGATTACATTGAGAAAGTAAATATTTGGTAAAGGATCATACACAATTTGCTAAATAATAGAATACTCTCGTTTTCATTGAAGTGTGTCGATCCGAAAAGTCACCTATCAATGTTCTTGAGATGTTGTCTGACCGCTGAGTCACCCCAGCACTCTGTCCCTTTATGTATTAACCAACATCTGCATTGTTTTATTTTTAACACGCTGCCTCATTCACAGTTCAACGATAGGTATGGTTTTACTTGCTCCACCCGTTTTCGCACTTTGATACTATTGTGTATATTTCTGACACGCTTCTGGGTAAACTTTGCTGCCGCGTTATGATCATCTCACGGAACTAACGGTTGTTGTTTTGTTGTTCGTCCCTCCGTAGTCGAAGAAAACCATGACTTCAGTGTTCTTGTTTGTGGGTCCGAAGGTGATTGGTGAGACCGATCCTGGACTGGAAGGCTCGCCCGCATATGGCACACAGTTGGGTGGGTGCTGCAGTAGAAGTTGAAGGGGCTCTAGCCTTCCGCGCGGCACGTTTCCCCTGAGCTTCTGCGGAGCGCATCGTCTCAGCTGCACGCGTTCCTGTGATGATCTTGCTTCGCCCAGTTGGGCGATACGGGTCCTGAAGACATGACTTGCGCTTGACTTGGATTAAAGTGAGGGGGGGTTGCGTAAATCGTCAGCCTCACTCTCTCGTCCCGGCCTATCTGGATCCAGTGTCAAGACATAGTCAAGACAGCTGGCGATAGGTCAGGATGCAGTGGATGGCGTGAACATTGTGCCCTAATTGCGCTCCACAACACTTTGCAGGGTCCACCTTCCTACCCGTTGGACTGCAAAATGGTGGTCTCCTCCACGCATTCCGCCAGATCCACCTTTCCTGAATAAGGTAATGGCCACAAGGCAGTGGAGGTTTGCATTTGGTGTTTTCTTTCAACCCTCCAGGATGCTTTATGGAGGACGCGTGGGCGTGACTTTGTTTAGCGTGGAGAGACTTGTGCACAGGCAGCCAGCCCACGGTCCTTGATAGATGGAGTCATAAACGACCGGAGACCCATTTCTGCTGCTGCCTTCATTCGAGTTCCCAGACGTTGTGACGCTCCACTAAGGTCAGCCGTCATCCTCCGCCTGTTCCACCGTTGTGGTCTTGGTTGTGGTCTTGTTGTTTGTCAGAGACCTCCCCCACGACCTTACCGCCATGGGTGCCCCTACCAGGAGCATAGCTCCAGACGGCATCGCTCTCAGGATCTCAGGTCCACACAAACTTCTCCACCACGACAAGGTGACAATCCACGGAGAAGAACTAACTCAATATAAGATTGCACGCTCTCTGAAGAGATAAAGATTCACTTTAAAGCACGGGAATATCTTTTGCAATAAAACAAAAGTACATGAATAGCATTCAGTTAGTTAATCAATGCAATTACCACTGATGGAAGTGTAAATTAGCATGTTTGTTCAACGACTGAAGCATCGACTTTGGCTCAGCATTTAACACCATTATCCCCTCCAAACTGATCACCAAACTCATCAACCTGGGCATCGACCCCTCCCTCTGCAACTGGATACTGGACTCTCTAACCAACAGACCTCAGTCTGTTAGGTCAAACAACCACACCTCTTCAACCCTCACCCTGAACACCGGCGTTCCACAGGGCTGTGTGGTGAGCCCTCTCCTCTACTCCCTCTTCCCCTACTACTGCACACCTGTACATGGTACTAACACCATCATCGAGTATGCAGATTATACAACGGTGATAGGCCTCATCAGCGACAACGATGAGTCGGCCTATAGGGAGGAGGTCTGACAACAACCTGGCCCTTATCACCAAGAAGACGAAGGAGCACATTGTGGACTACAGAAGGTCTAGGGGTGGCACGCACACCCCCATCCATATTAACGGGCTGAAGGTGGAGCGTGTTTCCCGCTTCAGGTTTCTGGGGGTCAACATCTCTGATGACCTCTCTTGGACCCACAATACCTCAACACTCATCAAGAAGGCTCACCAGCCTCACTTCTCCTGAGGAGACTAAGGAAGGTCCTTCTGTCTCCTCAGATTCTGGTGAACTTCTACCGCTGCGCCATCGAGGGCATCCTTACTAACTGTATCACTGTATGGTACGGCAACTGCTCTGTCTCCGACCGGAAAGCACTGCAGGGGGTGGTGAAAACTGCCCAACGCATCACCGGTTCCTCACTCCCCCCGCCCACCCCCGCCTCATTGAGTCTATCTAGAGCAAGCGATGTCTGCGAAGGGCGCGCAGCATCGTC
>CAUPSL010001523.1:0-59996 GCA_963514005.1 Raja brachyura | reverse complement strand
CCCCCCTCTCTCTCTCCCCTCTCTCTCTCCCGTCTCCAGCTCAGATTTAAGAGAGAGTTAGATAGAGCTGTAGGGGCCGGTGGGGTCGAGGGATCTGGGGACAAGGCAGGCACGGGTTATTGAATGGGGACGATCAGCCGTGATCACAATGAATGGTCTACCCTCATGTTGTTGCCACCAAAGTGGATAACCTCACATTTATCCACATTATACTGCATCTGCCATGCATCTGCCCATTCACTCAGCCTATCCAA
Organism: Raja brachyura; assembly: GCA_963514005.1. The sequence continues at coordinate 59,742 of CAUPSL010001523.1, read as the reverse complement.
GTCACCCTGCAGCCTCCATGCATCCTCCTCACAGCTAGCTATACCCCCCAGCTTGGTGTCATCTGCAAGTGTGGAGATGTTGCATTCAGATCCCTCGTCCAAATCATTAATATATATTGTAAATAGCTGGGGTCCCAGCACTGAGCCTTGCGGTACCCCACTAGTCACTGCCTGCCATTCTGAAAAGGACCCGTTTACTCCTACTCTTTGCTTCCTGTCTGCCAGCCAGTTCTCTATCCACATCAATACTGAACCTCCAATACCGTGTGCTTTAAGTTGTTATGCTAATCTCTTATGTGGGACCTTGTTGAAAGCCTTCTGAAAGTCCAGATATAACACATCCACTGGTTCTCCCTTATCCACTCTACCAGTTAAATCCTCAAAAAATTCTATCAGATTTGTCAGACATGATTTACCTTTTGTAAATCCATACTGACTTTGTCCAATGATTTCACCACTTTCCAAATGCGCTGATATCCCATCTTTAATAACTGACTCTAGCAGTTTCCCCACTACCGATGTTAGACTAACTGGTCTGTAATTCCCCGCTTTCCCTCTCCCTCCTTTTTTAAAAAGTGGGGTTACATTAGCTACCCTCCAATCCTCAGGAACTACTCCGGGATCTAAGGGGGCGACCTTACAGATGCTTGTGAAATTATGTCAACTACAGCAGGATTGAGTAGATGGTGACAGTTATTTCCCAGGCTGGGAGAATCTAAACCCACACAACGTCAGTTTATTGGAAAGGGGAAAAATTTACGGGAATACTGATGGGCAGGCAGGTATTCCACACCAAAGGTGGAGCAATCTCTTCATAAGTGGTGGTGGGGGCAGATACCGACACAGCAAATAAACAGCATTTGGACAGCCATTTGTCTCGGATAGGAATGAAGGGATATGAGACAAATACACGTGAATGAGATCACTTGGCCTATCCTGCTGTAGCGAGGATATGGTCCATGGGCACCTCCATGACCCTCGCCGCCGACGTTGATGCAGCCCTGGGGGAATGGGACTTGAACACATTAGTGTCGATACCTGACTTACCCAAGACGATCCTGAGCCACCTGGATATCGTCTGGACCGTCACTCGATGGTGAGGTTTCTTGTGAGTGACAAGCAGGTACTCTCCATTCCCCTTAGGTGTCTCGTCACTTTGACATAGTGACGGATATGGGCGGCTAAACATAGCCTTGCATCTGCGGGGTATGCCAGGAACTTCAGCTGCAGCCCTGTGAACCCAGGTCTATGCTGCTTGAGTAGCTCATCTATAAAGAATTCTACTTCTGCAGGGGTAGAGATCATCCTGTGGATCGAATTTTATGCAGTGTCTGTACCCTCTGCGCTGAAGTCAGTGCCAGTAACATCACCAGCTTCAGGGTGAGTTTGTCCAGCTCTAGCCCCTCCATGGGCGACCACGTCCTGAGCAGGATTAGTACTTTCCTGACATCCCAGGTGATATTATAGCGTGGTCTGGGCGGATTCAAATTGAATATACCCCGCATGAATCTGGACACCAGCCTGTTGGATCCTACCTCAATATTGAGGTAGAATGACAGCGCGCTCCTGGCGCTGTTGATGGCACTGTAGGTCAGGTCTTCATTATGATGCAACCCCGCCAGGAATTCTAAAACGTCGGCTATGGATGCAGCGTTGTATGCAATGTGTGAGCGGCCGCAGTAGGTTTCCCATTTCCGGATGTGGGAGAGGTATTGCCGCCTGGTGGACTCCCGGCATGACGCTCCGATGGTATCCATAGTTCTGGGTGATAGGCCATACCGCAGTAATGGCCTGTTCAGAATCTGCAAGCCAACAAGTTTAGATAACTGTGGCAGGGATGTGGTTCCCCTGACACAGGGTTAGTTACCAATTGTGGGCAACCCTCTAAGAGGACCCAAGGTTGACTGATCATGTCAAAGACCACCGGATACCATTGCTGTGTAGGCCAGTCGGGTATAATAAGGATGCCCTTGGCTGCATCCATCTGGATTTTCCGCAATACCCGCTTGATGAGACAAAACGGGGGGAATGCGTAGAAAAACCAACCCCCCCAGTCTAGCGAGAATGCATCCATCGCCAATGCCCCAGGATCTGGTTCCCATGAAACCTATGTTGGTACCTGATGGTTCAACCGCGACGGAAAGAGGTCGATATCCGGCTGACCAAATTTGGGTGTAATTTTGGCAAAAATTTGAGGATGCAACATCCACTCGATATTGTCATTCAACTTGCGTGACCTGGTGTCCGCCACAGTATTGAGCGTACCTGGTAAATAGGTAGCTGAAATCCAAATATTCCTGTCAATACACCAGAGCCAAATTGTATTAGCCAATTCATCACATGAAATTGACCTGGTACCGCCCATATGGTTTAAATATGCCACCGCCGTGGTATTGTCTATTTGGATAAGGACATGAGCGTCAATGAGATTGGAACAATAAGCCCGAAGTCCGTGAAATGCTGCAAGCATCTCCAAATAGTTTATCCCTTGTGATAACAACATGCTAGATTCAAGGGTGTCCCATCTGCCCCCACAACTAGAACAGTTATCTGTAGCTCCCCAGCTATAGGAGCTTGCATCGGTTTGCAAGTATACCATCGGATTGGGCACAATAATGGGTTTGAATGAGCTACCAATATTGCACACCCACCATTGTAACTCAATCTTAGCTTTAGGAGGCAGCCGCATTGGTCTGTCAAAATGACCGGCGTTCCGTTTTAACGCGGCAATCTTGGCTCTTTGCAAATATTGATAATGCAAAGGCCCGTATTGGGCTGCTGGAAACAATGCTACGATTTTGCCAATCACCTTAGCTGTTTGCCTGATTGATGGTATACTGGCGCAGGCCAGATCCTGACACGCCTGGGTGACATCCCCAACCTTGTTAGTCGGTATGGTGGCCCTCATGCTATTGGAATCCACCGTAAACCCCAGATAATCCATAACCTGGGAAGGGTCTGGATGGACAATAAACCCCAGCCGCTGAAAAATCGCGACAGTGGCCGAAACTGCTCGTTCAGCTGCCTCCAGGGTTTTGCCAATCAGGATATCATCCAAATAGGCCATTACAATATGCTGCTGCTTCCTTAATTGGGCCATAATAGGCTTGAGCAATTTAGTAAATAGTCTAGGGGCTGTAGTAAGTCCATTTGGCAAAGCCCTGTATTGCCAGAACTGACCCATCCAAACAAATTTCAAAAACTTCTGGTGATGTTTCCGAATGGATACAGAATAGTACGCATCTTTTAAATCAATGCATGCCATAAAGCAGCCATGCGAAATCAGTGATTTGGCTGTCTCAAAAGTGTCCATTTTAAAATGGGTGTATGTTACAAAAGTATTCAGCTGGGTCAGATCAATAATCACTCGACAACCTCCATCCTTTTTTGGTCTAGTGAAGATATTGGAGACAAATTCAATTTGCTCGTGCATAGTTTTTTCTATCACGCCTTTTTGTTCTAATCGTAATATTTCAGCTGAGCCTGCTGCCTGTTCAACGGCAGACAGCGTAAACTTCCGATTAGGCATATGCTGGGATGGAGGAATGTCCCCGTTAATAAACTCAATAGTATGACCCCGAATATTCTGTAAAATAAACTCATCTGAAGTAACAGTCCCCCATGCCTCAGAAAAGAAACGGAGTCGCCCACCAACACGTGACGTGAAAGGAACAGAGAAATGAAAACCAGACCGCCTCACCTCCATGGTTACCGGCGGGCCTTGACATGTTTGGTTGGTCGCGGAAGTGCTGGGTTGGGCTGATATTGGGGTGGCTTCATTTTCCACTGGGGCCGCTGCGGTCCTGACCCCAAAAAAGACCGTTGCTGCTGGCCCTGTTGATAGCGATGTGGCACTGCAGTATATGGTCTGGTTGCTGTAGCGACCGAGCCTCGTGGCCGAGCAGGTGGAGCTTTTCGGGCCGACGGCCTGGGGGCGATCTGTGACCGCATGATTCCCCCCGTCTTGGCTACCTCATCGAGCTCTTTGACCCTCTTCGGGAGGTCTTCTCCGAAGAGCTGTCGGAGCGGCGGTGGCGGTGATGGCTTGCACAACCCAGCAAACTTTGGGTTGAGTGACGGACGGATGCTGTGTTTGCGGAAGGCATTGATGTCATGTTGGGTGGCACATAACAGTGCCAATGCATCCTCCTGGTCTAGATTAAGCTCCACTCCGTCGACTGACCGAACAAAGGCGGTAATACCGGCCGTGAGGAGTTTCAGGATCCGCTGGAGCTTCAGCTCCTGATGTCGGATAGCCACGCCGATATTGCCCCATATGGGCGTATTGACCACAGGCACATTAAGGGCATTGCAGTTAGACGGAGGTTTGTGGCGATGGATAGCCTGAGAGAGGACTTCCTCCTGGAGCTGATGGTTTGTGAGGAAATCCACCGTGGCAGCCAGCTTGGGGTTGAGAGGAAGCCCAGTTGTGAGTGGGGCAGCGAACTTCGCCGCCACATCGAGAAGATCTTCCGGCGGCGGCTCCGACGGAGATGGTGGAGGGTCAACAAATCCTTCTTCTTCTGGCTGTTCGAAACTGGTGATGGAGGCTGGTGACTCTGCCCTGTGCCTGTCGATGCTGGATGCTTGCTGCTGTTGATTATGTAGCAGGAGCTCCAGTAGCCGCTCCATACGGTCAATACGCCCGCCACCCTGAACACTCGGGTGGTCGGAGTCCTCCGGCTCAGAAAGATTGCCGGGGCTCCTGTCATCGGCCCGCACCTCGTCGAGGTGATCTCGGTGCCGGTAGTTGTCGCTGCCAGCCGCCGAAGCGAAACAGCGCGATTCCCGCGCGGGAGATGTGTTCAACCGCCTCCGTTTAGCGGGAGCGGAAGCCGCTGCCACGAAGGGCAAAAGCGGCTGGGAGTCGGCTCCAGCAGAAGCATGGAGATCCGACGCCCGCGCGGGCTTGCCGGCTGCCCACATCGTGGACCTTGCCGACGCATGGTCTCGTCCACCCATCCATGGGGGACTCGACGACCGAGGCGGGACCGTACCCAAGCCCCCCGTCCCGGCGTCGGGGTTTGGGAGTTGGATGCTAGACCTCACCATAGACCTGGGTCCCGCTGTTGCACCAGACCGCAACTCGACGGCAGGTGATGCCGTAGCCCGTGAAGGGTTAGGCTTACGGGCTCCTCCCCTGCCCTTCCTCGGAGGGCTAGAGGAGGGGGGCCGTGCAGCCGCACGCGACCCCTTCCCCGAGGTCGCCAACGGGCCCGCTGGCGATCTGAATGCTGCAGCAGGGTCCACCTGCTCTGGTGGCACCCCGCTGTCCTCCTCCACGAACTCCTCCCCGGAGCTGTGGTGAGTTAGCGGGTCCCGACCTGTAGAAACAGGATTATCCGGTTTCCCCGCCTTTCTCCCGGCCCCAGGTGTAGTTGATAATGAGGACGGCGGGACAGATGGCCGACGACTTCGACCGGACATTTTCTTCGTACTCCCAACCACGTCCTTGCTGAAAGAGAACAGACAACAAGGACGAACCAACTGAAGGTTAGTATCACTCACCCAGGTGGTTCCTTGTGAAGGGCTGGCGGGGAGCGCACCCCACCGCCAGCCGTCGGCAGCAATGCGTTGCGACGATATGTCGCGCATGCGTGCTGGCGGGTTCTTCACGAAGTCACTCATGTGACTCCGAAATGAAATTGAAATGTGCTGACTTCTAACTCTATGTACTTACAACAGTCAAGTGGTCTTTAAAACCTCTCCCTTCATCATCCCCTCCAGGTGTGGTGCTGCCACTGTTGCTCTCCTGCGACATCTGCCTCCTGGAGTGCTGTAAGCTGTTGGCTGGGCCCGGTGAAGAGGTTCCCTCCAGAAGATCATCCACCTCCTCCTCACTGCTCTGTTGTTGATGCTGGAATCATTTTTACAATGTGTCCAGAGCCTCATGACTTTAACTATGACGTGAGGCAACAGACGGGATGTGAGGATGGTGTGCTGCCTACCAGGTGCCAGGATCCAGGATGTCACGGACAGAGTGGAGAAAATCCTCAAGGGGGAAGGTGAACAGCCGGAAGTTGTTGTGCATGTTGGCACAAGCGATGTCGGAAAGAAGGGGATGAATATTCTGCAGCGTGACTTTAGAGAGCTCGGAAAAGTGCTGAAAAGCAGGACCTCCAGGGTTGTTATCTCCGGTTTGCTTCCAGTTCCTCGTGCTGGCGAGAGCAGTAACAGGGAGATACAGGACCTGAATGCATGGCTGGGGAACTGGTGCAGGGGGCAGGGATTTAGATTCTTAGATCACTGGGATTTGTTTTGGAGTAAGGGGGAACTGTACAAAAGGGACGGATTGCATCTTAACTGGTGGGGGATCAGCATTCTGGCCGGCAGGTTTGCCACTGCTACACGGGTGGTTTTAAACTGAATAAGGGGGGTGGGGTGTCAAATGAGATAGTCAATGACGGAGTTAAAGGGAAAGAGAGTAAAGGGACAGTTAAATACCCCAGAATTAACGGGGAAAGGAAGCTCACAAAGGGATAGGAGAGTATGGCCAAGTGTAACAGGGATCGATGTGAAAGGTGAGATGTGTTAGGAATTAAAAGTATTGTATATGAATGCGCAAAGTATAAGAAGTAAAGTAGATGAGCTTGAGGCTCAGTTACAGGTTGGCAGATATGACATTGTGGGGATTACTGAGACGTGGCTGCAGGAGGATCGGGCCTGGGAACTTAATATTCAGGGTTATACATCCTATAGAAAGGACAGGCAGGTGGGCAGAGGAGGGGGGGGGGCAGCTCTGCTGGCGAGGGATGGAATTCAGTCCCTTGCCAGGGAAGACATAGGGACTGACGAGCTAGAGTCACTGTGGATTGAGTTGAGGAATTGTAAAGGCAAGAAGACACTAATTGGTGTTATCTACAGACCCCCAAATAGTAGCCCGGATGTAGGGTGTAAGTTGCAGCAGGAGTTAAAACTGGCATGTAACAAAGGTAATGCCACTGTGGTGATGGGGGATTTCAATATGCAGGTAGACTGGGAAAATCAGGTTGGTTCAGGACCCCAAGAAAGAGAGGTTGGAGAATGCCTCTGAGATGGATTCTTCGAGCAGCTTGGAATGGAGCCGACCAGAGAAAAGGCAATTCTAGATTTAGTGTTGTTCAATGAACCAAATTTGAGAAGAGAGAGGAGGTAGTGATCATAATATTAGTTTTAATCTGAAATTTGAGAAGGAGAAGGTTAAATCGGATGTGTCAGTGATGCAGTTGAACAAAGGGGACTGTGAAGGCATTAGAGGGGAGCTGGCCAAGGTAGTCTGGAAAGGGATCCTAGCAGGAATGACGGTGGAACAGCAATGGCAGGAATTTCTGGGCATAATCCGGAAGACGCAGGATCATTTCATTCCAAAAAGAAAGAAAGATTCTAAGGGGAGTAGGAGGCAACCGTGGCTGACAAGAGAAGTTAGGGATAGAATAAAACTAACAGAAAAGATGTATAACACAGCAAAGAGTAGCCGGAAGCCAGAGGATTGGGAAACTTTCATAGGACAACAGAAGGAAACAAAACGGGCAATAGGGGCTGAAAAGATGAAGTACGAGGGGAAGCTGGCCAGGAATATAAAGAAGGACAGTAAAAGCTTCTTTAGATATGTTAAGGGAAAAAGAGAAGCAAAGTCAAATGTGGGTCCCTTGAAGGCAGACATTATGATGGGGAACAAGGAAATGGCAGAAGAGTTGAATAGGTACTTCGGATCTGTCTTCACTAAGGAAGACACAAACAATCTCCCAGATGTACTGGAGGACCAAGGATCTGAGGGGGTAGAGGAACTGAAATAAATTGTCATTAGGCGAGAAATAGTATTGGGTAGGCTAATGTGACTGAAGGTTGATAAATCCCCTGGGCCTGATGGTCTGCATCCCAGGGTCCTCAGGGAGGTGGCTCTAGAAATAGTGGTTGCATTGGTGATCATTTTCCAATGTTCAATAGAAACATAGAAAAATAGGTGCAGGTTTAGGCCATTCGGCCCTTCGAGCCTGCACCGCCATTCAATGTGATCATGGCTGATCATCCAACTCAGTATCCCGTAACTGCCTTCTCTCCATATCCCCTGATCCCTTTGGCCACAAGTGCCACATCTAACGCCCTCTTAAATATAGCCAATGAACTGGCCTCAACTACCTTCTGTGGCAGAGAATTCCAGAGACTCACCACTCTCTGTGTAAAGAATGTTTTCCTCATCGCGGTCCTAAAGGAATTCCCCCTTATCCTTAGACTGACCCCTTGTTCTGGACTCCCCCAACATCGTGATCCTGAATCCAATAGATTCAGCATCAGTCCTGTGGATTGGAGGATAGCTAATGTTATCCCACTTTTCAAGAAACGAGCGAGAGAGAAAACGGGGAATTACAGACCAGTTAGCCTGACTTTGGTGGTGGGAAAGATGCTGGAGTCAATTATTAAAGAGGTAATAATGGGGCATTTGGATAGCAGTAAAAGGATTAGTCCAAGTCAACATGGATTTATGAAAGGGAAATCATGCTTGATGAATCTTCTGGAATTTTTTGAGGATGTGACAAGTAAAATTAATGAAGGGGTGCCAGTGGATGTAGTGTATCTAGACTTACAGAAAGCCTTTGATAAGGTCCTGCACGGGAGACTGGTGACTAAAATTAGAGCACATGGTATTGGGGGTAGGGTGTTGACATGGATAGAAAATTGGTTGGCAGACCGGAAGCAAAGGGTAGGAGTGAACGGGTCTTTTTCAGAATGGCAGGCAGTGGCGAGTGGAGTGCCGCAAGGCTCGGTGTAATGTGAGATAAATAGATAAATGTGAGATTATCCACTTTGGCAGCAAAAACAAGGGGGCAGATTATTATCTTAATGGGGTTAGGTTAGGTAAGGGGGAGGTACAGCGAGACCTGGTGTCCTTGTACACCGGTCACTGAAAGTTGGCGTGCAGGTACAGCAGGCAGTGAAGAAAGCTAATGGCCTTCATAACAAGAGGATTTCAGTACAGGGGTAAAGAGGTTCTTCTGCAGTTGTATAGGGCTCTGGTGAGACCACATCTGGAGTATTGTGTAAACTTTTGGTCTCCTAATTTGAGGAAGGGCATCATTGTGATTGAGGCAGTGCAGCGTATGTTCACGAGATTGATCCCTGGGATGGCGGGACTGTCATATGAGGAAAGATTGAAAAGGCTAGGCTTGTATTCACTGGAGTTTAGAAGGATGAGGGGGAATCTTTTAGAAACATAAAATTATAAAAGGACTGGACAAGCTAGATGCAGGAAAAATGTTCCCAATGTTGGGCGAGTCCAGAACCAGGGGCCACAGTCTTAGAATAAAGGGGAGGTCATTTAACACTGAGGTGAAAAAAAACGTTTTTACCCAGATGTGAATTTATGGAATTCCCTGCCACAGAGGGCAGTGGAGGCCAAATCACTGGATGGATTTACGAGAGAGTTAGATAGAGCTCTAGGGGTTGGTGGAGTCAAGGGATATGGGGAGAAGGCAGACACGGGATATTGATAGCGGACGATCAGCCATGATCACAATGAATGGTGGTGCTGGCTCGAAGGGCTGAATGGCCTCCTCCTGCACCTATTTTCTATGTTTATATGCTTCTATGTTAGCAATTTGCAGATGACACAAAGCTGGGTGGCAGTGTGAACTGTGATGAGGATGTTAGGAGGTTGCAGGGAGACCTGGACAGGTTGAGTGAGTGGGCAGATGTGTGGCAGATGCAGTATAATATAGATAAATGTGAGGTTATCCACTTTGGCGGCAGAAACAAGGGGGCAGATTATTATCTCAATGGGGTGAGGTTAGGTAAGGCGGAAGTACCGCGAGACCTGGGTGTCCTTGTACACCGGCCACTGAAAGTTGGCGTGCAGGTACAGCAGGCAGTGAAGAAAGCTAATGGAATGTAGACAAAAGTGCTGGAGAAACTCAGCGGGTGCAGCAGCATCTATGGAGCGAAGGAAATAGGCAACGTTTTGGGCCAAAACCCTTCTTCAGACGGATGTAGGGGGGGAGGGGAGAAGAAAGGAGAAAGGAAGAGAAGGAGCCCGAGGGCTGGGTAGAGCTGAGAAGGGGAGGAGACAGCAAGGGCTAACGGATATTGGAGGTCAATGTTTATGCCACTAGGGTGTAGACTGCCCAAGCGGAATATGAGGTGCTGCTCCTCCAATTTTTGGTGGGCCTCACTCTGGCCATGGAGGAGGCCCAGGACGGAAAGGTTGGATTGGGAATGGGAGGGGGAGTTGAAGTGCTGAGCCACCGGGAGGTCGGGTTGGTTAATGCGAACCGAGCGGAGGTGTTCGGCGAAACGATCGCCCAGCCTACGCTTGGTCTCACCAATGTAGATCAGCTGGCATCTAGAGCAGCGGATGCAGTAGATGAGGTTGGACGAGATGCAGGTGAACCGCTGTCACACCTGGAACGACTGCTTGGGTCCTTTAATGGAGTCGAGGGGGGAGGTGAAGGGACAAGTGTAGCATCTCTTGCGGTTGCAAGGGAAAGTTCCCGGGGAGGGGGTGGTGCGGGAGGGAAGGGATGAATTGACAAGGGAGTTGCGGAGGGAGCGGTCTTTGCGGAAGGCAGACGGAGGGGAGATGGGAAGATGTGGCGAGTGGAGGGGTCACGTTGTAGGTGGCGAAACTGGCGGAGGACTATGTGTTGTATGCGCTGGCTGGTGGGGTGAAAGGTGAGGACCAGGGGGACTCTGCCCTTGTTGTGAGTGGGGGAATGGGGAGAGAGGGCAGTGTTGCGGGGTATGGAGGAGACCCTGGTGCGAGCCTCATCTGTAGTGGGGGAGGGGAAACCCCGTTCTCTGAAGAATGAGGACATTTGTGATGACCTGGTGTGGAACACCTCATCCTGGGAGCAGATGCGGCGTAGACGGAGGAATTGGGAATAGGGGATGGAGTCCTTACAGGAAGCAGGGTGGGAGGAAGAGTAGTCTAGATAGCCATGGGAGTCAGTGGGTTTATAGTGGATGTCGGTCAGAAGTCTATCACCTGCGATGGAGATAGTGAGGTCAAGGAATGGTAGGGAAGTGTCGGAAATGGTCCAAGTGTATTTGAATGCCAGATGGAAGTTAGTGGTGAAGTTGATGAAGTCAGTCAGTTGCGTGTGCCTGGGCGTGCACATCTCTGAAGGTCTTTCATTGTCCGAGAACACTGATGCAATTATCAAGAAAGCACATCAGCGCCTCTACTTCCTGAGAAGATTACGGAGAGTTGGTCTGTCAAGGAGGACTCTACAGGTGTACAGTAGAGAGCTTGCTGACCGGTTGCATCGTGGCTTGGTTCGGCAACTTGAGCGCCCTGGAGAGGAAAAGACTCCAAAAAGTAGTAAACACTGCCCAGTCCATCATCGGTTCTGACCTTCCTTCCATCGAGGGGATTTATCACAGTCGCTGCCTCAAAAAGGCTGGCAGCATCATCAAGGACCCACACCACCCTGGCCACACACTCATCTCCCCGCTACCTTCAGGTAGAAGGTACAGGAGCCTGAAGACTGCAACAACCCGGTTCAGGAATAGCTACTTCCCCACAGCCATCAGGCTATTAAACCTGGCTCGGACAAAACTCTGAACATTAATATCCCTCCATCTGTTATTTGCACTATATCAGTTTATTTATTCATGTGTGTATATATTTATATATGGTATATGAACACACTGATCTGTTCTGTAGTCAATGCCGTCTATGTTCTGTTGTTGCGAAGCAAAGCAAGAATGTCATTGTCCTATCAGGAACACATGACAATAAACTCACTTGAACTTGAACTTGTGGGTGCAGGAGGTGGCACTAATGCAGTCGTCGATGTAGCGGAGGTAGAGGTCGGGGATGGGGCCCTGGTACGTTTCGAACAAGGATTGTTGGACGTACCCGACAAAGAGGCAGGATTATCTGGCGCCCATGTGCGTGCCCATAGCTACGCCTTGTATTTGGATAAAATGGGACGAGTCAAACGAGAAGTTATTGAGGTTAAGGACCAACTCCGCTAGGCGGAGGAGAGTATCAGTGGACGGGTATAGGTTGCTCCTCCGCCTAGCGGAGTTGGTCCTTACGCTCAATAACTTCTCCTTGTCAGGTCGGTGCCGCTGATTGGTCGGCGAGCGGCGGCCATCTCGGTGAGGGCAGGTGAGGTCAGCGGGCGGGCGGCCATCTCGGTGAGGGCAGGTGAGGTTGGCAGACTGGCGGCCATCTCGGTGAGGGCAGGTGAGGTCAGCGGGCGGGCAGTATTCTCGGTGAGGGCAGGTGAGGTCAGCGGGCGGGCAGTCATCTCGGTGAGGGCAGGTGAGGTCAGCGGGCGGGCAGTCATCTCGGTGAAGGCAGGTGAGGTCAGCGGGCATGTGGCCATCTCGGTGAGGTCAGCGGGTGGGCGGTAATCTCGGTGAGGGCAGGTGAGGTCGGTAGGCTGGCGGCCATCTCGGTGAGGGCAGGTGAGGTCAGAGGGCGGTGGCCATCGCGGTGAGGGTAGGTGAGGTCAGCGGGCTGGCAGCCATTTCGGTGAGGGCAGGTGAGGTCAGCGGTGGTTGGACACGTGCAGTGGGAACAAGAGGGGACACAAAATGCTGGAGAAACTCCGCGGGTGCAGCAGCACAAAGATGGCGGGTGCCTGGAACAGTCTGCCAGGAGGATACTAGAGACAGAGATGGTCAAAAGACATTAATGTGCAAGGAATGGATTCTGCACAATCAGAGGTAAATGTGAGTGGCATTAGCATTGTGGGGCAGAGGGCCCATGCCTGTGCTGGATGTTTTAATCGACAATAGACAATAGGTGCAGAAGTAGAGGCCATTCGGCCCTTCGAGCCAGCACCGCCATTCACTGTGATCATGGCTGATCATCCCAAATCAGTACCCCGTTCCTGCCTTCTCCCCATATCCCCTGACTCCGCTATCTTTAAGCCCTATCTAGCTCTCTCTTGAAAGCATCCAAGACCCGGCCAGTTGTGTGTGTGTGTGTGTGTGTGGGGGGGGGGGGGGGGGGGGGCGCCGTCCTGTATGGGGATGGCTGCCAACTCTGCAGCTGTCAGTTTTTTCTTTTTTTTTCTATTTTTAGTTAGTTGAGTTTTTCTGTTTTCGGAGTCCTAACCTTTTTAATGTGGGGGGGGGGGGAGGGGGAAACTACTTTTCAGGGTCCCTACCTGGTCGGAGAGGCAGCATTCTCCGGGCTGCACCGTCGACCCGTCCTCGCTGCCTACCAGCGGGCCTGGAGCGGCGTTTCCTGACTGTGGGGACCGCGCAGAACCACGGCTTCGGCAGCGGCGCAGAACTGGAGCGCCATTGCGGAGCGGGCGATGCCTTGCCTGGGTCGCCGCGCTGGAGCTCCATCGCGGAGTGGAGTGGGCGATTCCTTGCCTGGGTCGCCGCGCTGGAGCTCCGGTGAGCTGAAGGCCGCAGGTGAACATCGCGGAGCTGCGGGACTGTGGGTCGCCGTGCTGGAGCTCCATCGCGGAGCGGGCGATGCCTTGCCTGGGTCACCGTGCTGGAGCTCCGGTGAGCTGAAGGCCGCAGGTGAACATCGCGGAGCGGGCGATACCTTGCCTGGGTCGCTGCGCTGGAGCTCCGGTGAGCTGATCCGCAGGTGAACATCGCGGAGCTGCGGGACTGTGGGTCGCCGTGCTGGAGCTCCATCGCGGAGCGGGCGATACCTTGCCTGGGTCGCCGCGCTGGAGCTCCGGTGAGCTGAAGACCGCAGGTGAACATCACGGAGCGGAGCGGGCGATACCTTGCCTGGGTCGCCGCGCTGGAGCTCCATCGTGGAGCGGAGCGGGCGATGCCTTGCCTGGGTCGCCGCGCTGGAGCTCCGGTGAGCTGAAGACCGCAGGTGAACATCACGGAGCGGGCGATACCTTGCCTGGGTCGCCGCGCTGGAGCTCCGGTGAGCTGAAGACCGCAGGTGAACATCACGGAGCGGGCGATACCTTGCCTGGGTCGCTGCGCTGGAGCTCCGGTGAGTTGATCCGCAGGTGAACATCGCGGAGCGGAGCGGGCGATGCCTTGCCTGGGTCACCGCGCTGGAGCTCCGGTGAGCTGAAGGCCGCAGGTGAACTTCGCGGAGCTGCGGGACTGTGGGTCGCCGCGCTGGAGCTCCGGTGAGCTGATCCGCAGGTGAACATCGCGGAGCGGAGCGGGCGATACCTTGCCTGGGTCGCCGCGCTGGAGCTCCGGTGAGCTGAAGGCCGCAGGTGAACATCGCGGAGCTGCGGGACAGTGGGGCGGCCGGTCGCGCTGAACTTCAACCTTAACGTCGGGGGCCTGGGATCTCTCGGTGAGATCGCCAGTTGCGGAGCTCCATCCAGCACGGCCTGTTGGCGTCGGAAGCCACGGTCTCCAGCAAGGAAGCGGCCGTTACACCGAGCACCAGGCACCCTGAGCCGCTGAGAGGGTTCTCCAGACGCCGGAGCCCCAACACCCGGCGAAGAAGGGCCTGGAACATCGACCCCTGTAGCAGCGACTGCGGAGGCCTCAATAGGCCCGACTATGGGTGAACTGGGGATGGGGACTGGACTTTATGCCTTCCCTCAAAATGGGAACCAGTGTGGGGGGATGTTTTTTATGTTTATTGTTAAATTCTTTAATGTTATGTCTATCTTTATCTGTGTGCAGCATGGCAAGACACGTTTCACTGCACCAATTGGTGTATGTGACCATAAATGGCCTTTGTCCTTGTCCTTTGGCCTTTGTCCTCCACTGCCCTCTGTGGCAGGGGATTCCATAAATTCACAACTCTCTGGGTAACAAAAGTTTTTCTCACCTCAGTCTTAAATGACCTCCCCTTTATTCTAAGACTGCGGCCCCGGTTTCTGGACTCGCCCAACATTGGGAACATTTTTCCTGCATCTAGATTGTCCAGTCCTTTTATAATTTTATATGTTTCTATAAGAACGCCCCTCATCCTTCTAAACTCCAGTGGATACAAGCCGTATTCTGCAGTTGATTTCCAGCTGTCTCCTTTATCAGCAAGTTCACTGAGAACATGCGTGCATTTACTTTGTATTTTTATTGTTTTACTTTTAATTAAATTCGTAAATTAAAGTTGCATTACAGCTGAACAAACAAATAGAAATATGTTCTTCTTGAACAAACTGTGTACCGTCAGATGCATCAGAAATATTGAGACATTACAGGAATAGGTCATAGAATGAAACTCGTGATTACATTCAATCACGTCACTGAGAAATAATCAACTGTGTCATTGACACAATGAAAGAGGATATGTCATCGACAATATTAGCGTGGATTCCTGTCAAATCACCACCACCCCACACACACCACACCCCACACCCACACTGCCCAACAGCCCACACCACACCCACACCCCACACCCACACTGCCCAACAGCCCAGCCCACACCCCACACCCACACCCACACTGCCCAACACCCCACCCCACCGCCACACCCACACTGCCCCACACCCCACGCCCACACCCACACCACACTGCCCCACACCCCACGCCCACACCCACACCACACTGCCCCACACCCCACACCCCACCCCACACCCACACCCACACTGCCCAACAGCCCACACCCCACACCCACACCCACACTGCCCAACAGCCCCACACCACACCCCACACTGCCCAACAGCCCACACCCACACCCACACTGCCCAACAGCCCACACCCCACACCCACACCCACACTGCCCAACAGCCCACACCCACACCCACACTGCCCCACACCCCACCCCCACACCCACACTGCCCCACACCCCACGCCCACACCCACACCACACTGCCCCACACCCACCCCACACTGCCCAACACCCCACCACACCCCACCCCACACCCACACGCACACTGCCCAACAGCCCAGCCCATACCACCCCACACTGCCCAACAGCCCAGCCCATACCACCCCACACTGCCCCACACCCACCCCACACTGCCCAACACCCCACCTCACCCCACCCCACACCCACCCCACACCCACACCACACTGTCCATCCCCACAACACCAGTAGAACCCGTCACCAGGAATATCCCTGCTCCCAGCACCAACCCCATCCCCACAACACAAGCAGAACCCATCACCAGGAATATCCCAGCTCCTAGCACCAACCCCATCCCCACAACACCAGCAGAACCCGTCACCAGGAATATCCCTGCTCCCAGCACCAGCTCCATCCACACAACACCAGTAGAACCCGTCACCAGGAATATCCCTGCTCCCAGCACCAACCCCATCCCCACAACACCAGCAGAACCCGTCACCAGGAGGATCCCAGCTCCCAGCACCAACTCCATCCCCACAACACCAGCAGAACCCGTCACCAGGAATATCCCAGCTCCCAGCACCAGCCCCATCCCCACAACACCAGCAGAACCCGTCACCAGGAATATCCCTGCTCCCAGCACCAACCCCATCCCGAAGCACCAGGGCCACACATACCTTTCAAATCACCTCTCACATAAACTGTGTAAAGGTCCAGCCTCCCACTGTCCAAGCACAGGATTGGACGCAACACCACCTCCTCCAACACCAGAGGAAGCTCCTTCCTCACCCACCATGCAAATCCCCTGGTCCACACAACAGGGGAACTCCCCACCCAGGGGATGTCCACACGTTTACACACGCACGAGCGCACGCCCCCACCACAGTGGATCTGACAAGCATCTTCCACCTGAATGCAAAGGATTCCAAACCACCACTCCTCCATCCTGGAGAATCCCCTCCACCTCCTGCACCGTGGGGACATATTTACCCCTCCTCCACACCTCCTCCACCGTGGGGACATATTTACCCGTCCTCCACACCTCCTCCACCGTGGGGACATATTTACCCCTCCTCCACACCTCCTCCACCGTGGGGACATATTTACCCCTCCTCCACACCTCCTCCACCGTGGGGACATATTTACCTCTCCTCCACACCTCCTCCACCGTGGGAACATATTTACCCCTCCTCCACACCTCCTCCACCGTGGGGAAACACCCACCCCATAAACTCAAACCAAAGAACTGACTGGGGACGGGGGGGGAGACTGACTGGGGACGGGGGGGGGAGACTGACTGGGGACGGGGGGGGGGGGGAGACTGACTGGGGACGGGGGGGGAGACTGACGGGTCGGGGGGGAGACTGACTGGGGACGGGGGGGAGAGACTGACGGGTCGGGGGGGTGACTGACTGGGGACGGGGGGGGAGACTGACTGGGGACGGGGGGGGAGACTGACGGGACGGGGGGGGGGGAGACTGACGGGACGGGGGGGGACGAGTGAGGAGGGAGGGTGAGGGTCACTGTGAACACAGTTGTCGGGCCTGGGGGTAGCGACAGGTAAACTCTGACCTCCCGGAGATAGGCCTTCGTGTCCTCGGGCGATCCCAGGTCCTGGTCCCCCACGAACAGCACTTGAGCCTCGCTGATCAACCTCTCGCACTCCTCCTCCGTCAGCAGCCAGGGGGCTGGAAGTGGAGAGAATGTCCGTCACTCGGCTGTGTGAGCAGACAAGGCCCGCGGGCCCCAGTATGTGTCAGAGCGATGTGGTCGACAAGGCCCGCGGGCCCCAGTCTGTGTCAGAGCGATGTGGTCGACAAGGCCCGCGGGCCCCAGTCTGTGTCAGAGGGATGTGGTCGACAAGGCCCGCGGGCCCCAGTCTGTGTCAGAGCGATGTGGTCGACAAGGCCCGCGGGCCCCAGTCTGTGTCAGAGCGATGTGGTCGACAAGGCCCGCGGGCCCCAGTCTGTGTCAGAGCGATGTGGTCGACAAGGCCCGCGGGCCCCAGTCTGTGTCAGAGGGATGTGGTCGACAAGGCCCGCGGGCCCCAGTCTGTTACAGAGCGATGTGGTCGACAAGGCCCGCGGGCCCCAGTCTGTGTCAGAGCGATGTGGTCGACAAGGCCCGCGGGCCCCAGTCTGTTACAGAGCGATGTGGTCGACAAGGCCCGCGGGCCCCAGTCTGTGTCAGAGCGATGTGGTCGACAAGGCCCGCGGGCCCCAGTCTGTTACAGAGGGATGTGGTCGACAAGGCCCGCGGGCCCCAGTCTGTGTCAGAGCGATGTGGTCGACAAGGCCCGTGGGCCCCAGTCTGACAGGTACGGCCCACGGTACCGACTGGGCCCTGACTGATGACCACGGGGTGACACTGGACACTGGCCACTGACTGATGACCACACGGGGTGACACTGGACACTGGCCACTGACTGATGACCACACGGGGTGACACTGGACACTGGGCACTGACTGATCACCACACGGGGTGACACTGGACACTGACTCTGATTGACGACCCCACCACACACAAGACCTGATACCTGAACACGTCTCTTCATCTGGGCCAGTGGACGGTGCCCCGCTGGGCTCTCCGGTTGTTGACTCTTTGTGTCCCTCAGGTCCAGCACCCTCGGGCCCTGGAACAAGTGAAGAGATGGGAGAGTGAGAGTGGAATCATGAAAATATGCCACCAGGATGGGCAGGAAATGGATGACTTCAAGCTCTAGAGAAACCTCGACCACTGGCTGACCCCGTCTCCCCCAGTGACTCTCCCTCCTTAATCTCTGACTGGGCAGTCCGAGTGGGGACCAGCTTCAGGACTGACCATGGGGAGCGGCGTTCCCATCAGTCATCCCAATATTGATTCCTGAGCTTTCAGACCCTGCTGGGGCGTTGGTCAAACCGCGACCAGGGTCTCCAGTGGTGGTTCCCTTCGGGTGCCTGAGTGGTGTCCAACTGCAGATCTGGCAGAGAATTGAGGAGTGCGGGGGAAAAAGGAAAAGGCTGGAGAGACGGGAGGTGTCACCGAGACCACAAACATCACCAATATCTGAAGGAGGAACGTCCAACCCCAAACAAACAACCAGAGGCCATAGGGGCAGAATTAGGCCATTCGGTCCATCCGCCTTGATCCATCATGGCATTATCCCCTCTCATCGCCATCCCCTGCATTCTCCCTGTAACCTGCATTGCCTTTACTAATCAAGAGGCTATCAACCTCTGCTTTAGAAATACCCAATGACTTGGCCTCCAGCACCGTCTGTGGCAATAATTTCACAGATTCACCATCGTCCGGCTGAATTAATTCTTCCTCAATTCCATGCTAGAGCTACGTCCTTTTATCCTCAGGATGTGCCCTCTGTTCCTCGACTCTCCCTCTACTAGAAACATCTTCCCCACTTCCACTCTGCCTGGGCCTTTCATTATTGGGTAAGATTCAATGAGATCCCCCCCTTGTCATTCTAATCCCCAGTGACTACAGGCCCAGTGCCAGCAAACACTCCTCATCCTTTATCATCCACGGGATCTCTGATATAAACATATGGAGCCTCTCCAATGTCAGCACATCCTTCCTCAGATATGGGGCCAGAAAGTGTCCACAATATTCCGCTGGTCTGGCCCGTTCCTTATAAAGCCTCAGCATTATATAGTTTGTTTAACATTCCAGTCCTCTTGAAAAGGAGCTAACATTACATTTGCCTTCCTTACTAACGATTCAACCTGCAAGTTCATCTATTGGGAATCCTGCATCAGCATTAGAAACTCCCAACTCAGATTTATTATCAGTCTGAAGAAGGGTCTTGACCAGAAACGTCATCCATTCCTTCTCTCCAGAGATGCTGCCTGTCCCGTTGAGTTACTCCAGCACTTTCTTCAGAATTATTAATCCTCTCACCATTTAGAAATATTCCTTGTACCAACGTGCATGACCATACACTTTACTGTGCTGTATTCCATCTGCCACTTCTTTCCCTAACCTGTCAACTTGTCTAAGTCCTTCTACAGAGACCCTGCTTCCTCAATACTACTGCCCCTCCGCCTATCTTCATATTATCCGCCAACTTAGACACAATGCCATCAATTCTACATACCGATCTGTAACGTACAACATGGAGAGTAGTTGAATCAACACTGACCGCTGTGGAAAACCACTCGTCACTTGCAGCCAAGCAGAAAAGGCATCCTTTATTTACACTCGTTGCCTTCTGTCAGTCAGACAAACGTTATTACATGTTAGTGCCTTGCTTCTAATACCACGGGCTCCTATGCTGTTTAACAGCTTCATTTGCAGCACTTGTGACTCACTTTCAGGGAACTCGGTGTCATTCACTGTGTAGCTCCTGTCCAGTTTGTCTTCCCATAATGCAAGCATGTAATGACCACAGGGAAGTGTCGCGTTTGTTTGTATAATAAAGCTCGTACCACGACGTAAACGGAGTATATCTTTAATTAGCAACTCTGTACAGCAGCCGCCTGCTTGTGTGCTTGCCCGGCCTCCCCCTAACTGCCACACCCCCGGGTTCCCACGTCACCTCCGGCCACTGCATTCCCATAATACCACATCTCCCTTTCTTTGAGAACAAAGGGTGGACTACCTTTGTCTCTGCAGGTCTTAAGGGGTTTATTCTGCCCTTTTGCTGGAAGACCTGTCCTTGATTCAAGCATGCAAAGTAGAAATAAAATAACTTCTGCATTACCATACTGTGAACTATTACTTTAGCAGGCTGTGTTCTTTAAAACTTAAACTCTCTGGTTTCAGGTAAATGTACCAGGTTTACAGAACAATACATCACAAATCAAGTCTCTTCGGCTTTCTAACTTCTCTCCCACACCTGGTCCGCACAGTCTCTGTGGTGGGGCCCTCTCTGGTGGGTGATGTTGTCACTGGTGGAGCTGGCTCTGGTGGAGCTGGCTCTGGTGGAGCTGGCTCTGGTGGAGCTAAATCTTCTCCCACTGGTGGCTCATCAGCGTCGACTACCCCACTGTTGGTCTGCAGCGACACCAAGTGCTGCCGGTTCCTCCTCAGTGTGCCCTTCGGCACCTGGACGATATAGGAGCGAGGGTATTGTGTGTAGATAGCACTTTACCCTGGACTCGTGCATCGGTGATCCACACCTCCTCCCCAGGTACTAGTGGCTCCAGATTTCTCACTCCGTGCCTCTTGTCGAAGGATCTTGCGTCGTTCCACCTCTTCTCCCTTTCCTTGGCCCGCAGCGCGTTGTAGTCAGGCAAAACTGGATTCAGCAGGGTTGGAAGGGCAGGAACAGTAGTGCGGAGGCGGCGCCCCATCAACAGCTCGGCCGGGCTATAGCCGTTCTGTAGAGGGGTTGCTCTGTAGGCCAGCAATGCAAGATATGGGTCTGACGCCTTTGTTAGCAGGTTTTTCACGGTTTGTACAGTGCGTTCCGCCTCACCATTGCTTTGAGGAAACCTGGGGATGCTCGTGATGTGCACAAAGCCATACTCTGCTGCAAAGGCTTTAAAGTGGCTACCTGAGAACTGGGGCCCATTGTCACTTTTAAGAACTTCACCAATTCCATGACGAGAAAACATGGATTTCAGGTGTACCACCACATCTGTGGACCTTGTGGGTGACAGCAGCGCAACTTCCACATACCTGGAGAAATAATCTACTACTAGTAGATAAGTCTTGTCTTTCAGCGTGAATAGATCAGCTCCCAAGGTTTGCCAAGGCCTGTCTGGCATCTCCGTTGGCATCAGCGGCTCTTTGACATTCCTTCTCTCTTGGATGCAGGTTCTACATTTCAGCACCATGTCATTCAGCTGGCTGCTTAGTCCTGGCCACCATACCGTCTGTTTGGCCCGGCCCCTGCACTTTGTCACCCCCAGGTGTCCCTCATGTAGTCTCTGCAGCACATTACCTTGTAAGGCTGATGGGATGACGAGCCTCGTGCCCCGCAGCAGCAGCCCATCGTGCACAGTCAGCACTGCTCTATCAGCCCAGTAATGTCTCAGCACTCCCTGCAGTTGGCTTTTGTCAGGCCAGCCGTCTGTGCAGTACTCCATCAGTGCAGAGCATGTGCTGTCTGCCCGCAGGTGCTCACGTAGGCTGCTCAGATAATCTCCACTGGCAGGAATGTTGCTGATGACAGAGTCTACATAGATGTTGGTGTCCTCTAATAGGCTTGTGTCTGTGTGTGTTCTTGCGGCTCTCAGAGGAGCACGCGATAGGGTGTCGGCTGTCCCCATGCTTTTGCCAGGGACATGATTGACTGTATAGCTGTACCTCATGAGTCTCATCCTAAATCTTTGGACTCTTGGTGGGAGGTCATCCAAAGCTTTCCCTCCCAGCAGACTCACCAACGGCTTGTGGTCAGTTTCCAGCTCGAATGGTCTTCCCAGGATGAAACAGCTGAACCTTTCAAATGCCCACGTCGCAGCCAATGCCTCCTTCTCTACTTGAGCATAACGCTGCTCTGTTGGTGTCATTGACCTGGACGCATATGCCACAGGTGACCACATGGCATTGCTTTTCTGCAGCAGGACTGCCCACAGGCCAAAGGAAGAAGCATCAGCAGAGATCTTTAGAGCACTGTTTGGGTTGTATAATGTGAGTACCGGTGTGGATGACAGCTCTGTTTTTAACTGATCAAAGGCGGCCTGCTGCTCTGTCCCCCAGTACCAGTGGTTCTTCTTAGACAGCAGGTCTCGTAGCACTTTGTCTTTTTCAGCCAGGTTAGGCAAGAAGCGACCCAGCTGACTGACCATGCCCAGAAAACTCCTGAGTTCGCTGACATTTTTGGGTGCATCCATTTCTTGTACTGCTCTCGTCTTCTCTGGATCTGGCTTCACTCCATCTGCTGAAATCACATGACCCAGGAATCTGACTGTGTGGCGTGTGAGCTCACATTTGTCCATGTTGAGCGTAATGCCGGCCTTATATGCCTTCTCTAGCACCGCATGCAGCCGCACATCATGCTCCTCCTGCGTCTGTCCCCAGACCAGGATGTCATCCATGTGACACAGTACCCCCTCCAGGCCACTGGTCACTTCTGTCATCATCATCCTTTGAAAGTGCTCGGGGGCTGATGCAATGCCAAAGGGTAGACGATTAAAATAGTACCGCCCAAAAGGCGTGATGAAGGTGGTGTATTTGGCAGACTCTTTTGTCAATGGTACTTGCCAAAAGCCCATATTGGCATCTAATTTGCTGAATACTGTTGCGCCAGCTAGCATGCCCAGAGTGTGCTCGACAGAAGGCAGGATAAACTTTTCTCTGCATACTGATCCATTCATCATTGTGAAGTCCACACAAATGCGAACATCACCTGTTTTCTTCGGCACCACCACCATCCCGGCACACCAATCAGTCGGCTCCTCAATCTTGGTGATTACGCCCATCTTCTCCATACGGTCTATCTCCTTCCTCACTTTACCCATAAGCGGCAGAGGGACTGCGTGGCGTGTGGAGAGAGAAGGGCACAGCCTCTGGCTTCAATTTAATTGAGTATGGCCTCCGAACAAGACCCAAGCCGCTACACAGCTTCGGATATTGTTGTTTCACTGATTCCACGGTGAGGCCGTTAACCCTGCACACAAGCTGAAGCCGTTCTATGGCAGGCCTTCCCAACAGTGCAGTGTGCAGGTCTTTTACTACATAAATGTTTTCTATGGTTGTCTTTTTGCCTCTGCGCAGTGTTTCTCTGGCTACACCCAGGACAGAGAGTGCATTGCCCCCTGGCCCAAACAATGGGCGTGTCGACACTGCCAGGCGCTTCACATCATGCCCCTCTGTAATGTCATGGTACACCTCGGCTGGCATGGCGGTGACATCAGCACCAGTGTCTATTTTAAAGCACACTTTTTTTTGTCTCACTTTTAGCTGCACCGTCCACGGGTCTTTTCCAGCATCCATGGCACCCAGGAAAAAGCTCTCTTCTTCCTCTGTAGTTACAGCATTGAGAGATTTTGCACTGTTTCTGCACAGTCTACCATAATGTCCCTTTTCGCCACAGTTGTGACACACAGCATCTTTAGCAGGGCATTCCCATTTCCCATGCGAGGGCATTTTTCCACATCTATAACAGGCCTTTGTACCAGGCTGAGGCCGTGTATTAAGTCTATTTTTGCTTGGTGTTTGTGCTTGTGGCTGAGGCTTTGAGGGAAATTTGGGTTTTCTGTAGCTTTTAGCATGCACAGCATCAACATTAGAGCACTTGCTAGCACCGCTATTTTCTCCTCTTAAGTCAGACCACTGTCGTCTAACTTCTGCAGACTGCCTTGTGTTTGTTATTGCAGTTGCAAGGGTTAGGTCTCTGTCTAGCTGTAGCTTTTCTGACAATGAGACGTCTCTCAGCCCGACCACTAACCTGTCGCGGATCAGCTCGTTCTGCAACTGTCCATAGTTGCAGTGTTCAGCTAATCCGTATAGAGCAGTGATGAAGGAATCCACCGTTTCTCCTGGCAGTTGCACACGCTGATTGAACTTGGCTCTTTCATAGATTACATTCTTTTTAGGTATAAAAAATGCATCAAAGCCCGCCTTGACATCCGTGTACTCCCTCCTCTCATCTGCAGTTAGCGTTAGCCCCTTTAGCACATCTTCGGCCTCATCGCCCATGCAATACACTAACATGTTCACCTGGTTTTCTGCCGACGTCGCGTTTAAATTGCTTGCAAGCCGAAAGCGGTCGAATCTCCTTATCCAACGCTCCCATTCTTGAGGCTTGGTGAAATCAAATGGCTCTGGAGGTTGTATTGTGAACGTGGCAGTTGGTGTGGGTTGCGCCATATCTGCAGGCTCGTCTCCCATTTCGCGCCAAAACGATACCCCTTCCTCTTCTTTTTTTTTTTTGCTTACAAGGATCCCTTGTCTGACACCATGTCGCGTTTGTTTGTATAATAAAGCTCGTACCACGACGTAAACGGAGTATATCTTTAATTAGCAACTCTGTACAGCAGCCGCCTGCTTGTGTGCTTGCCCGGCCTCCCCCTAACTGCCACACCCCCGGGTTCCCACGTCACCTCCGGCCACTGCATTCCCATAATACCACAGGAAGAACCTTCCCTTTTATGAGCCAGGAAATGAGCCTTGCCTGTACAAAATACATTCTCTTTCAATGCTGGAAACATCCTCTCCACATCCACTCTATCTAGGCCTCTCATTATAGGGCAAGTTTCAATGTGATTTCCCCTTCATCTTTCTAAACTCCAGTGAGTACAGGCCCGATCTCCAGTCACCCATTCCCTCCTTAATCATATTGATTATAGCCATGATCATATTGAATGGCGGTGCAGGCTCGAAGGGCCGAATGGCCTCCTCCTGCACCTAATTTCTATGTTTCTATGTTTAACGGCCGTTTATTTCTCCTACACTTACACGTTTCATACATTTCTACTTGTCCTTTCTCCTCCTCTCTCCACGACTCTCCGCCCCTCACTCTGAATCTCTGCCTCTCCGCAATGCTCCAACTCCACTCTCCCTGGGGTATTCTCCTCCACCCACTCCAGTCCCCCTCCTCCCCCACCCTACACTCTCTGCTCCTCCACTCCAGACCCTCTCTTCTCATGTTCCCCTCCCCAACCCAAAGCCCCACTGCTCCAATCATCCCTCCATCAATACCTGAGCTTGTACCTGGTTCTGGGAGGGTGGACAAATCCTCCTGGGGTTCAGTTGTTGTTTCCTGGGGTTCCCCAGTTGGTACGGAGTGTGGATCTGTAACAAAGTGTGGACAGACAGTGGGTGTAGTGGGGAAATAATCCAGCAGCTCTGAAGTGCACAGAATGAGCCTCGCCCGGTGTTTCAGTGGGAGAGCATTTTGGGAACAATGATCAGTTTTAAGAGAGTTATGAATAGATCTGTCTGGACCTTGGGGGAAGTATTAAATTGGGGCAAGGTACATTACAGCATTATTAGACTGACACTAGGGAGACTAAAATGGGGGCAGCTGCTATTAGGTGAGCCCACATCTGACGCTGGAGTTTCGCTGGGATATGTCCATGTTCTCCGGAGATGCTGCTTGACCTGCTGAGTTAGTCCAGCACTTTGTGTCTTTTGTAAATGTGTAGAGATGATGCATTTGGTGAAGGTGCAGATGGTGAGGAAGGTTGTCAAAGTATTCAGTGGGATGTAGATTTGTTACAGAAATGGGCAGAGAAACGGCAGATGGAGTTTAATCCGAGTAAGTGTGAGGTGTTGCCCTTTGGAAGGCCGTATATAAGGAGACATTATGGTCACTAGCGAGACCCTTGAGACCATTGATGTGCAGAGGGGTTTTGGAGTCCAAGTCCATAACAGCCTGAAAGTGGCAATGATAGAAAGGCATATGGTTTGCTTGCCCTCATCGGTCAGGGCTTTGAGTTTCAGAGGTAGTGGCTGTCAAGGAGTCTTTTGTTTAGGCAAATGGACATGCAATGAATGGAGGGATATGGATTAGGTGCAGGCAGAGGAGATATGTTTAACGGCATTATCTGCGACTGTGTTTCATTCTCCCCACCACTGATACCTGAGCTTGCAGACCCTGCTGGGTCACTGGTCAAACCCTGACCAGAGTCTCCACTCGTTGCTCCCTGGGCTTCCTGAGTTGTGTCCAACGGTGGATCTGGAAGAAGGGAATGGAGCTGGGATAGGGAGGGTGAGAAATTAGTACATAATGATCAGCTGATCAGGTGGGAAGTCAGCTGCAGAGACAAAGAGTCTGTGCTAACACCACAACATACCAAGGGTCACAGGTCACACGTCTCACCTTCAACATTGCAAACTCCTCGAACACGGTCTACGCCTCACTCCCTTGTAAAGCCATGCTTCTGTAGAGTACTCACACTCTCTCTCTCTGACTATCTCTAACTCTCTCTCTCTAACTCTCTCTCCAACTCTTTCTAACTCTCTTTCTCTCTGACTCTCTCTCTAACTCTCTCTCTCTAACTCTCTTTACAACTCTTTCTAACTCTCTTTCTCTCTGACTCTCTCTCTCTCTTTCTGACACTCTCTCTCTAACTCTCTCTCTGACTTTCTCTCTCTCTCTGTCGCTCTCTCTCTCTCTTTCTGACTCTCTCTCTCTCTAACTCTCTCTCTGACTCTCTGTCTGTTGACTCTCTCTCTCTGCGACTCTCTCTCTCCGACTCTCTGACTCTCTATGACTCTCTCTCTCTGTGACTCTCTCTCTCTGTCTCTCTCTCTCTGTCTGTCTGGCTCTCTCTCTCAACGACTCTCTCTCTCCGACTCTCTGACTCTCTATGACTCTCTCTCCGACTCTCTAACTCCCTCTCTCTCTCTGACTCTCTGTGACTCCGGCATTCAGCCCCTGCCCCTAGGGGTCAGTCTGTCTACAAAATACATTCTCCTCAAGCTCTCCACTTATTCCCACTTCATCCCCAATCTCATGTCCATAAATTCACGTCATGGAACAGAATGAGGCAATTCGGCCCATCGACTGCTCATGGTTGATATATCATTCCCTGTCACTCCTATTCTCCTGCCTTCTCCTCCAAACCTTTGACCAACGTTGTAATCAAAAACTGTAAATCTCCACTTTAAAAATACCATCATCTTGGGGATACCAATGTCCTCAGATACCTGAGCTTGTACCTGGTTCTGGGACGGTGGACAAATCCTCCTGGGGTTGGGCTGTTGTTTCCTGGGGTTCCCCAGTTGGTACGGAGTGTGGATCTGTAATAAAGTGTGGACAGACAGACAGTGGGTGTAGTGGGGAAATAATCCAGCTGCTCTGAAGTGCACGGCAAACACCAGTCTCTGGTGACCCCAACAATTGTCCTTCCCTCTCCTGCATCCCCTCTCCCTCCTCGCCATCATTCCATCCGTTACTCAATGCAATCTGTCCAGCATTATCCCTCTGATTCCATGGCCCCTCCCCTGCCATCTCCCCCCTCTCTCTCCCCCTTAGCCGTCTCTCTCTACCCCCTCCCCTTGCATCACCAAGTCCCACAGCTGATGTATCTGGCCTGCAACAATGCACACTCCTGAATCGCAGTCCTCGCCACGCTTCTCTGTTCCCCCTCAACCCTCTCCCCTACAGAGCTGCATTTGATCTCACTCTCTCTCTCTCTCTCTCTCTCTCTCTCTCTCTCACACCCTCCACCCTCCTCTCCCTCTCCGCCCTGCCCCCCCGTGTCAGTCAGTCATCAAATACATTCTCCTCAAGCTCTCCACTGTCTTCCCTCCTCCACCCTCAATCACCAGTCACCCACTCCCTCCTTCTCTATCATTCCTTTCTTCTATACTTGCTCATTTCAAATATGTCTACTAGCTCCCCTATCCCTCTCTCCAAGACCTGCTCCCCCTCACTGTGAGGAGGGAACAAACAGATAGAGGCAACGTTTCCAGGACAGTTTGAGCAGAAGTGCACCAAGTTCAAATCAACCATCATTACATTTCTAACAGAAGCGCTGCATATTAATTCACCACCATTCGTGCAATCCTATATGTAACAGGAAATAAACGGGCTGAAAATAAAGTACTTTGCCTATCAGGCACCGGTAATATTTTGTGAAACGTCACAGATGCAAATTAAGCCACAGATGAAAACAAGGAGCAATGGGAGATAGTGGAGTGGGGAGAGAGGGAGGCAAAGAGAGTTGTCAAGGTAATTTAAATTTCTGGTCATTGCGGTTCTAATGGAAACATTCCACTGGTCAAATCTCCCCTGTGCTGTTGTGTTAAAGAAGGAAATGCAGATGCTGGAGAATCGAAGGTTACACAAAAAGCTGGAGAAACTCAGCGGGTGCAGCAGCATCTAAGGAGCGAAGGAGATAGGCGACGTTTCGGGTCGAGACCCTTCTTCAGACCCAGTGCTGTTATCATGTTTCTAATGGCAGCCTAATGAGAACAAGGCATCAGGCAGGCAGTCAGTCAATGTTATTTGTATTGCACATTTAAAAATGACTCATGTTGACCAAAGTGCGTTACATCAGTGCAGA
The DNA here is from genome assembly GCA_963514005.1 of Raja brachyura. The sequence goes on along the minus strand of CAUPSL010001523.1, from coordinate 31,176 downwards.
TACTAATGTGCTACACACAATGGTACACACACCTAACAATACACACATACACTGTTTACAGCATGAAAGCAAAGAATGAAAGAATGGGTCGACTGGGCTTGCATTCACGGCAATTTAGAAGGATGAGAGGGGGTCATATAGAAACATATAAAATTCTTAAAGATTTGGACAGTCAAGATGCAGGAAAAATGTTCCCGATGTTGGGGGCGTCCAGAACCAGGGGTCACAGTTTAAGAATAAGGGGTAGACCATTGTGGACTGAGATGTGGAAAAACATTTTCATGCAGAGAGTTGTGTATCTGTGATTCTGTGGAATTCTTTGCCACCGAAGGCAGTGGAGGCCAATTCACTGGATGTTTTCAAGAGAGAGTTAGATTTAGCTCTTCAGGTTAAAGGAATAAAGGGATAGTCAAGTCTAGTCAAGAGTTTTATTGTCATGTGTGCCAGATAGGACAATGACATTCTTGCCCTCTGCAGCACAACAGAATATTGTATACATAAATACAGAACAGATCAGTGTGTGCATAGACCACAGAATATATATATATATATATATATATATATATATATATATATATATATATATATATACACACACAGAAAAAAACAGATAAAGTGCAATAGACTGTTATAGTTCACAGTACGGTTAAAGTTGTGTTTAATAGTCTGATGTCTGTGGGGAAGTCGCTGTTCCTGAACCTGGATGTTGCAGATTTCAGGCTCCTGTCCCTTCTACCCGATGGCAGCGGAGAGATGAGTGTGTGGCCAGGATGGTGTGGGTCCTTGATGATATGGGGGAAAAGCAGGAACGGAGTACTGATTTTAGATGACCATATTGAATGGTAGTGCTGGCTCGAAGGGCCGAATGGCCTACTCCTGCACCCATTTGTCTATGTTTCTATCTTCCAATGGCAAACTGAGCAAAAGATGGACATATGGAATGAGAGAGGGATTGTCCAAAGGGGAGTGAAGGGAGAAGGAGGCATGAAAGTGACAACAGCTGGAGAGACACCGTGTGAAAGAGACAAACTACTCAATAGAAGGGTAGAAGATGGAAGTGTTTGGGTTGCAGAGAGAGGGTGTTAGTGGGCAGTGAAAGGGGAGAGAAATGGAAGCAGCTTATTTATTCATGACAGATTGGAGTCACAGTCAGAATTTTGTATATTTCCCAATTTGCACCAATCTGGTTCACTTGTGACTGCTAATCCTGGTCATAAAATTCAAAACCTGGTTATAAATGCCCCCCATGGCCTTGCCCTTTCCTATCACAAATCTCCCACCATTACGTTCAGTGGTTGGCTGTCTCGGCCACTCTAATTCTGACCTGTAATCCACAAGTTTAACAGCTTCACAATTACCAGCTTTGTCTTCAGCTGCCCAGACCACATGTGCTGTCATTGAGGTTCAAACAAAATGAAGTTTCTGCAGTCACACACACAAGAAAAAGAACCAAGACACAACACGATTTACACAAACATCCATCACAGTGAATCTCCTCCTCACTGTGCTGGAAGGCAAAGTCTTATCTCTCCCCTGCACTCCCCATTCTCCTCCCGATGTCAGAGTCAAAGCCCCCGGCGGGCGATGGTAAATAAGTCCCGCAGCCATTAAAGCCGCGCCGGGTGATGTAAGGCCGCGCTCCGGGTCTTGATGTTGGAGCCCCCGGTGGGCGCTAGCAAGTCCCGCGGCCATTAAAGCCGCGCCGGGCGAAGCAAGCCCCGCTCCGGGTCTTGATGTTGGAGTTCCCGGCGGGCGCTAGCAAGTCCCGCAGCCATTAAAACCGCGCCGGGCGAAGCAAGCCGCGCTCCAGGTCTTGATGTTGGAGCCCCCGGCGGGCGCTAGCAAGTCCCGCTGCCAATAAAGCCGCGCTGGGCGATGTAAGGCCCCTCTCCGGGTCTTGATGTTGGAGCCCCCGGCGGGCGATAGCAAGTCCCGCTGCCATTAAAGCCGCGCTGGGTGATGTAAGGCCCCGCTCCAGGTCATTTTCAACCCCGCAACTTGGGCGGGGGAAGTTATCCGCGGGAGCTCTGAAAAGCGGTCTCCCACCAGGGACCTGCGAGCTCCTGGTGTTACTGTGCACCGGACCCACGGCTGGAGCCTCCGAATCTCCGGGGTCAGGCAGCAGCAGAGCGCCGCCACAGAACCTCCCGTTCCGAACCCGGCCAGCTCCACGACGGTGAGTATCGGCAGGCTCCGCGACTGGAGCCCCAGGTCGTTCCGGTTGGAAGCCGCTCCACGGTGCTAGGCCCCAACGACAACGGAGACCCGACAGAGAGCCCTCGCCGGGAATCGCCAGAAGGGAATGCTCCGCTCACTGGCCCGCGGACTGTTACATCCCGAAGCTGCGGTTTCAGCAGTGGGCGCGGCGTAGAGTTACCATCCGGAGCGGGCGAGCCCTCGCCGGGGATCCCCAGAAGGGAATGCTCCGCTCATTGTCCCGCAGACTGTTACATCCCGAAGCTGCGGTTTCAGCAGTGGGCGCGGCGTAGAGTTACCATCCGGAGCGGGCGAGCCCTCGCCGGGGATCGCCAGAAGGGAATGCTCCGCTCACTGGCCCGCAGACTGTTACATCCCGAGGCCGCGGTCTGCGGATCTTCCAGCCGCGGGCGCGGCGTGGAGTTACCATCCGGAGCGGGATTCCTCGCCGGGGAAGAGCTCCGACCGCCAGCCTGCGGCCAACAACATCCTGAAGCCCCGGTCTCCTGTATGAAAGTGCCGATTCGGGACCTCCAAGCCACGGAGTGTGTTCGACCATTCCGACGAGGGGGCCTGTACACCCGACCGTCCGTAGCGGCGACTGTGGAGGTTTATGGCCCCGACCACGGGTGAACAAGGAGGAGGACTGACTGAACTTTGTGCCTTCCACCACAGTGAAGAAAGTTGTGCTGGATGTCTGTGTTAAATCTCATTGTGTATTGTGTGGTCATTTTTCATTGTACCGCTGCTGGCAAATTCATTTCACTGCACCTTCGGGTGTGAGGTACGTGAGGAATAACATTGACTATTGAATATTGACACATACAGGAACCGCTCCAGTGGATCTGCAATGTACGTGGAGGATTGGGGAGTAATCTTTCACAGGACAAACGCTGTGCCAGACATTGGTCTCTGCTCTGGATCAGTAAGGAGTCGACAGCACATGTGGTCTGGGCAGCTGAAGACAAAGCTGGTAATTGTGAAGCTGTTAAACTTGTGGATTACAGGTCAGAATTAGAGTGGCCGAGACAGCCAACCACTGAACGTAATGGTGGGGGATTTGTGATAGGAAAGGGCAAGGCCATGGGGGGCATTTATAACCAGGTTTTGAATTTTATGACCAGGATTAGCAGTCACAAGTGAACCAGATTGGTGCAAATTGGGAAATATACAAAATTCTGACTGTGACTCCAATCTGTCATGAATAAATAAGCTGCTTCCATTTCTCTCCCCTTTCACTGCCCACTAACACCCTCTCTCTGCAACCCAAACACTTCCATCTTCTACCCTTCTATTGAGTAGTTTGTCTCTTTCACACGGTGTCTCTCCAGCTGTTGTCACTTTCATGCCTCCTTCTCCCTTCACTCCCCTTTGGACAATCCCTCTCTCATTCCATATGTCCATCTTTTGCTCAGTTTGCCATTGGAAGATAGAAACATAGACAAATGGGTGCAGGAGTAGGCCATTCGGCCCTTCGAGCCAGCACTACCATTCAATATGGTCATCTAAAATCAGTACTCCGTTCCTGCTTTTCCCCCATATCATCAAGGACCCACACCATCCTGGCCACACACTCATCTCTCCGCTGCCATCGGGTAGAAGGGACAGGAGCCTGAAATCTGCAACATCCAGGTTCAGGAACAGCGACTTCCCCACAGACATCAGACTATTAAACACAACTTTAACCGTACTGTGAACTATAACAGTCTATTGCACTTTATCTGTTTTTTTCTGTGTATATATATATATATATATATATATATATATATATATATATATATATATATATATATATATATATATATATATATATATATATATTCTGTGGTCTATGCACACACTGATCTGTTCTGTATTTATGTATACAATATTCTGTTGTGCTGCAGAGGGCAAGAATGTCATTGTCCTATCTGGCACACATGACAATAAAACTCTTGACTAGACTTGACTATCCCTTTATTCCTTTAACCTGAAGAGCTAAATCTAACTCTCTCTTGAAAACATCCAGTGAATTGGCCTCCACTGCCTTCGGTGGCAAAGAATTCCACAGAATCACAGATACACAACTCTCTGCATGAAAATGTTTTTCCACATCTCAGTCCACAATGGTCTACCCCTTATTCTTAAACTGTGACCCCTGGTTCTGGACGCCCCCAACATCGGGAACATTTTTCCTGCATCTTGACTGTCCAAATCTTTAAGAATTTTATATGTTTCTATATGACCCCCTCTCATCCTTCTAAATTGCCGTGAATGCAAGCCCAGTCGACCCATTCTTTCATTCTTTGCTTTCATGCTGTAAACAGTGTATGTGTGTATTGTTAGGTGTGTGTACCATTGTGTGTAGCACATTAGTATCTGCACTGATGTAACGCACTTTGGTCAACATGAGTCATTTTTAAATGTGCAATACAAATAACATTGACTGACTGCCTGCCTGATGCCTTGTTCTCATTAGGCTGCCATTAGAAACATGATAACAGCACTGGGTCTGAAGAAGGGTCTCGACCCGAAACGTCGCCTATCTCCTTCGCTCCTTAGATGCTGCTGCACCCGCTGAGTTTCTCCAGCTTTTTGTGTAACCTTCGATTCTCCAGCATCTGCATTTCCTTCTTTAACACAACAGCACAGGGGAGATTTGACCAGTGGAATGTTTCCATTAGAACCGCAATGACCAGAAATTTAAATTACCTTGACAACTCTCTTTGCCTCCCTCTCTCCCCACTCCACTATCTCCCATTGCTCCTTGTTTTCATCTGTGGCTTAATTTGCATCTGTGACGTTTCACAAAATATTACCGGTGCCTGATAGGCAAAGTACTTTATTTTCAGCCCGTTTATTTCCTGTTACATATAGGATTGCACGAATGGTGGTGAATTAATATGCAGCGCTTCTGTTAGAAATGTAATGATGGTTGATTTGAACTTGGTGCACTTCTGCTCAAACTGTCCTGGAAACGTTGCCTCTATCTGTTTGTTCCCTCCTCACAGTGAGGGGGAGCAGGTCTTGGAGAGAGGGATAGGGGAGCTAGTAGACATATTTGAAATGAGTAAGTATAGAAGAAAGGAATGATAGGGAAGGAGGGAGTGGGTGACTGGTGATTGAGGGTGGAGGAGGGAAGACAGTGGAGAGCTTGAGGAGAATGTATTTGATGACTGACTGACACGGGGGGGCAGGGCGGAGAGGGAGAGGAGGGTGGAGGGTGTGAGAGAGAGAGAGAGAGAGAGAGAGAGAGAGTGAGATCAAATGCAGCTCTGTAGGGGAGAGGGTTGAGGGGGAACAGAGAAGCGTGGCGAGGACTGCGATTCAGGAGTGTGCATTGTTGCAGGCCAGATACATCAGCTGTGGGACTTGGTGATGCAAGGGGAGGGGGTAGAGAGAGACGGCTAAGGGGGAGAGAGAGGGGGGAGATGGCAGGGGAGGGGCCATGGAATCAGAGGGATAATGCTGGACAGATTGCATTGAGTAACGGATGGAATGATGGCGAGGAGGGAGAGGGGATGCAGGAGAGGGAAGGACAATTGTTGGGGTCACCAGAGACTGGTGTTTGCCGTGCACTTCAGAGCAGCTGGATTATTTCCCCACTACACCCACTGTCTGTCTGTCCACACTTTATTACAGATCCACACTCCGTACCAACTGGGGAACCCCAGGAAACAACAGCCCAACCCCAGGAGGATTTGTCCACCGTCCCAGAACCAGGTACAAGCTCAGGTATCTGAGGACATTGGTATCCCCAAGATGATGGTATTTTTAAAGTGGAGATTTACAGTTTTTGATTACAACGTTGGTCAAAGGTTTGGAGGAGAAGGCAGGAGAATAGGAGTGACAGGGAATGATATATCAACCATGAGCAGTCGATGGGCCGAATTGCCTCATTCTGTTCCATGACGTGAATTTATGGACATGAGATTGGGGATGAAGTGGGAATAAGTGGAGAGCTTGAGGAGAATGTATTTTGTAGACAGACTGACCCCTAGGGGCAGGGGCTGAATGCCGGAGTCACAGAGAGTCAGAGAGAGAGAGGGAGTTAGAGAGTCGGAGAGAGAGTCATAGAGAGTCAGAGAGTCGGAGAGAGAGAGTCGTTGAGAGAGAGAGCCAGACAGACAGAGAGAGAGAGACAGAGAGAGAGAGTCACAGAGAGAGAGAGTCATAGAGAGTCAGAGAGTCGGAGAGAGAGAGTCGCAGAGAGAGAGAGTCAACAGACAGAGAGTCAGAGAGAGAGTTAGAGAGAGAGAGAGTCAGAAAGAGAGAGAGAGAGCGACAGAGAGAGAGAGAAAGTCAGAGAGAGAGTTAGAGAGAGAGTGTCAGAAAGAGAGAGAGAGAGTCAGAGAGAAAGAGAGTTAGAAAGAGTTGTAAAGAGAGTTAGAGAGAGAGAGTTAGAGAGAGAGTCAGAGAGAAAGAGAGTTAGAAAGAGTTGGAGAGAGAGTTAGAGAGAGAGAGTTAGAGATAGTCAGAGAGAGAGAGTGTGAGTACTCTACAGAAGCATGGCTTTACAAGGGAGTGAGGCGTAGACCGTGTTCGAGGAGTTTGCAATGTTGAAGGTGAGACGTGTGACCTGTGACCCTTGGTATGTTGTGGTGTTAGCACAGACTCTTTGTCTCTGCAGCTGACTTCCCACCTGATCAGCTGATCATTATGTACTAATTTCTCACCCTCCCTATCCCAGCTCCATTCCCTTCTTCCAGATCCACCGTTGGACACAACTCAGGAAGCCCAGGGAGCAACGAGTGGAGACTCTGGTCAGGGTTTGACCAGTGACCCAGCAGGGTCTGCAAGCTCAGGTATCAGTGGTGGGGAGAATGAAACACAGTCGCAGATAATGCCGTTAAACATATCTCCTCTGCCTGCACCTAATCCATATCCCTCCATTCATTGCATGTCCATTTGCCTAAACAAAAGACTCCTTGACAGCCACTACCTCTGAAACTCAAAGCCCTGACCGATGAGGGCAAGCAAACCATATGCCTTTCTATCATTGCCACTTTCAGGCTGTTATGGACTTGGACTCCAAAACCCCTCTGCACATCAATGGTCTCAAGGGTCTCGCTAGTGACCATAATGTCTCCTTATATACGGCCTTCCAAAGGGCAACACCTCACACTTACTCGGATTAAACTCCATCTGCCGTTTCTCTGCCCATTTCTGTAACAAATCTACATCCCACTGAATACTTTGACAACCTTCCTCACCATCTGCACCTTCACCAAATGCATCATCTCTACACATTTACAAAAGACACAAAGTGCTGGACTAACTCAGCAGGTCAAGCAGCATCTCCGGAGAACATGGACATATCCCAGCGAAACTCCAGCGTCAGATGTGGGCTCACCTAATAGCAGCTGCCCCCATTTTAGTCTCCCTAGTGTCAGTCTAATAATGCTGTAATGTACCTTGCCCCAATTTAATACTTCCCCCAAGGTCCAGACAGATCTATTCATAACTCTCTTAAAACTGATCATTGTTCCCAAAATGCTCTCCCACTGAAACACCGGGCGAGGCTCATTCTGTGCACTTCAGAGCTGCTGGATTATTTCCCCACTACACCCACTGTCTGTCCACACTTTGTTACAGATCCACACTCCGTACCAACTGGGGAACCCCAGGAAACAACAACTGAACCCCAGGAGGATTTGTCCACCCTCCCAGAACCAGGTACAAGCTCAGGTATTGATGGAGGGATGATTGGAGCAGTGGGGCTTTGGGTTGGGGAGGGGAACATGAGAAGAGAGGGTCTGGAGTGGAGGAGCAGAGAGTGTAGGGTGGGGGAGGAGGGGGACTGGAGTGGGTGGAGGAGAATACCCCAGGGAGAGTGGAGTTGGAGCATTGCGGAGAGGCAGAGATTCAGAGTGAGGGGCGGAGAGTCGTGGAGAGAGGAGGAGAAAGGACAAGTAGAAATGTATGAAACGTGTAAGTGTAGGAGAAATAAACGGCCGTTAAACATAGAAACATAGAAATTAGGTGCAGGAGGAGGCCATTCGGCCCTTCGAGCCTGCACCGCCATTCAATATGATCATGGCTATAATCAATATGATTAAGGAGGGAATGGGTGACTGGAGATCGGGCCTGTACTCACTGGAGTTTAGAAAGATGAAGGGGAAATCACATTGAAACTTGCCCTATAATGAGAGGCCTAGATAGAGTGGATGTGGAGAGGATGTTTCCAGCATTGAAAGAGAATGTATTTTGTACAGGCAAGGCTCATATCCTGGCTCATAAAAGGGAAGGTTCTTCCTGTGGTATTATGGGAATGCAGTGGCCGGAGGTGACGTGGGAACCCGGGGGTGTGGCAGTTAGGGGGAGGCCGGGCAAGCACACAAGCAGGCGGCTGCTGTACAGAGTTGCTAATTAAAGATATACTCCGTTTACGTCGTGGTACGAGCTTTATTATACAAACAAACGCGACATGGTGTCAGACAAGGGATCCTTGTAAGCAAAAAAAAAAAGAAGAGGAAGGGGTATCGTTTTGGCGCGAAATGGGAGACGAGCCTGCAGATATGGCGCAACCCACACCAACTGCCACGTTCACAATACAACCTCCAGAGCCATTTGATTTCACCAAGCCTCAAGAATGGGAGCGTTGGATAAGGAGATTCGACCGCTTTCGGCTTGCAAGCAATTTAAACGCGACGTCGGCAGAAAACCAGGTGAACATGTTAGTGTATTGCATGGGCGATGAGGCCGAAGATGTGCTAAAGGGGCTAACGCTAACTGCAGATGAGAGGAGGGAGTACACGGATGTCAAGGCGGGCTTTGATGCATTTTTTATACCTAAAAAGAATGTAATCTATGAAAGAGCCAAGTTCAATCAGCGTGTGCAACTGCCAGGAGAAACGGTGGATTCCTTCATCACTGCTCTATACGGATTAGCTGAACACTGCAACTATGGACAGTTGCAGAACGAGCTGATCCGCGACAGGTTAGTGGTCGGGCTGAGAGACGTCTCATTGTCAGAAAAGCTACAGCTAGACAGAGACCTAACCCTTGCAACTGCAATAACAAACACAAGGCAGTCTGCAGAAGTTAGACGACAGTGGTCTGACTTAAGAGGAGAAAATAGCGGTGCTAGCAAGTGCTCTAATGTTGATGCTGTGCATGCTAAAAGCTACAGAAAACCCAAATTTCCCTCAAAGCCTCAGCCACAAGCACAAACACCAAGCAAAAATAGACTTAATACACGGCCTCAGCCTGGTACAAAGGCCTGTTATAGATGTGGAAAAATGCCCTCGCATGGGAAATGGGAATGCCCTGCTAAAGATGCTGTGTGTCACAACTGTGGCGAAAAGGGACATTATGGTAGACTGTGCAGAAACAGTGCAAAATCTCTCAATGCTGTAACTACAGAGGAAGAAGAGAGCTTTTTCCTGGGTGCCATGGATGCTGGAAAAGACCCGTGGACGGTGCAGCTAAAAGTGAGACAAAAAAAAGTGTGCTTTAAAATAGACACTGGTGCTGATGTCACCGCCATGCCAGCCGAGGTGTACCATGACATTACAGAGGGGCATGATGTGAAGCGCCTGGCAGTGTCGACACGCCCATTGTTTGGGCCAGGGGGCAATGCACTCTCTGTCCTGGGTGTAGCCAGAGAAACACTGCGCAGAGGCAAAAAGACAACCATAGAAAACATTTATGTAGTAAAAGACCTGCACACTGCACTGTTGGGAAGGCCTGCCATAGAACGGCTTCAGCTTGTGTGCAGGGTTAACGGCATCACCGTGGAATCAGTGAAACAACAATATCCGAAGCTGTGTAGCGGCTTGGGTCTTGTTCGGAGGCCATACTCAATTAAATTGAAGCCAGAGGCTGTGCCCTTCTCTCTCCACACGCCACGCAGTCCCTCTGCCGCTTATGGGTAAAGTGAGGAAGGAGATAGACCGTATGGAGAAGATGGGCGTAATCACCAAGATTGAGGAGCCGACTGATTGGTGTGCCGGGATGGTGGTGGTGCCGAAGAAAACAGGTGATGTTCGCATTTGTGTGGACTTCACAATGATGAATGGATCAGTATGCAGAGAAAAGTTTATCCTGCCTTCTGTCGAGCACACTCTGGGCATGCTAGCTGGCGCAACAGTATTCAGCAAATTAGATGCCAATATGGGCTTTTGGCAAGTACCATTGACAAAAGAGTCTGCCAAATACACCACCTTCATCACGCCTTTTGGGCGGTACTATTTTAATCGTCTACCCTTTGGCATTGCATCAGCCCCCGAGCACTTTCAAAGGATGATGATGACAGAAGTGACCAGTGGCCTGGAGGGGGTACTGTGTCACATGGATGACATCCTGGTCTGGGGACAGACGCAGGAGGAGCATGATGTGCGGCTGCATGCGGTGCTAGAGAAGGCATATAAGGCCGGCATTACGCTCAACATGGACAAATGTGAGCTCACACGCCACACAGTCAGATTCCTGGGTCATGTGATTTCAGCAGATGGAGTGAAGCCAGATCCAGAGAAGACGAGAGCAGTACAAGAAATGGATGCACCCAAAAATGTCAGCGAACTCAGGAGTTTTCTGGGCATGGTCAGTCAGCTGGGTCGCTTCTTGCCTAACCTGGCTGAAAAAGACAAAGTGCTACGAGACCTGCTGTCTAAGAAGAACCACTGGTACTGGGGGACAGAGCAGCAGGCCGCCTTTGATCAGTTAAAAACAGAGCTGTCATCCACACCGGTACTCACATTATACAACCCAAACAGTGCTCTAAAGATCTCTGCTGATGCTTCTTCCTTTGGCCTGGGGGCAGTCCTGCTGCAGAAAAGCAATGCCATGTGGTCACCTGTGGCATATGCGTCCAGGTCAATGACACCAACAGAGCAGCGTTATGCTCAAGTAGAGAAGGAGGCATTGGCTGCGACGTGGGCATGTGAAAGGTTCAGCTGTTTCATCCTGGGAAGACCATTCGAGCTGGAAACTGACCACAAGCCGTTGGTGAGTCTGCTGGGAGGGAAAGCTTTGGATGACCTCCCACCAAGAGTCCAAAGATTTAGGATGAGACTCATGAGGTACAGCTATACAGTCAATCATGTCCCTGGCAAAAGCATGGGGACAGCCGACACCCTATCGCGTGCTCCTCTGAGAGCCGCAAGAACACACACAGACACAAGCCTATTAGAGGACACCAACATCTATGTAGACTCTGTCATCAGCAACATTCCTGCCAGTGGAGATTATCTGAGCAGCCTACGTGAGCACCTGCGGGCAGACAGCACATGCTCTGCACTGATGGAGTACTGCACAGACGGCTGGCCTGACAAAAGCCAACTGCAGGGAGTGCTGAGACATTACTGGGCTGATAGAGCAGTGCTGACTGTGCACGATGGGCTGCTGCTGCGGGGCACGAGGTTCGTCATCCCATCAGCCTTACAAGGTAATGTGCTGCAGAGACTACATGAGGGACACCTGGGGGTGACAAAGTGCAGGGGCCGGGCCAAACAGACGGTATGGTGGCCAGGACTAAGCAGCCAGCTGAATGACATGGTGCTGAAATGTAGAACCTGCATCCAAGAGAGAAGGAATGTCAAAGAGCCGCTGATGCCAACGGAGATGCCAGACAGGCCTTGGCAAACCTTGGGAGCTGATCTATTCACGCTGAAAGACAAGACTTATCTACTAGTAGTAGATTATTTCTCCAGGTATGTGGAAGTTGCGCTGCTGTCACCCACAAGGTCCACAGATGTGGTGGTACACCTGAAATCCATGTTTTCTCGTCATGGAATTGGTGAAGTTCTTAAAAGTGACAATGGGCCCCAGTTCTCAGGTAGCCACTTTAAAGCCTTTGCAGCAGAGTATGGCTTTGTGCACATCACGAGCATCCCCAGGTTTCCTCAAAGCAATGGTGAGGCGGAACGCACTGTACAAACCGTGAAAAACCTGCTAACAAAGGCGTCAGACCCATATCTTGCATTGCTGGCCTACAGAGCAACCCCTCTACAGAACGGCTATAGCCCGGCCGAGCTGTTGATGGGGCGCCGCCTCCGCACTACTGTTCCTGCCCTTCCAACCCTGCTGAATCCAGTTTTGCCTGACTACAACGCGCTGCGGGCCAAGGAAAGGGAGAAGAGGTGGAACGACGCAAGATCCTTCGACAAGAGGCACGGAGTGAGAAATCTGGAGCCACTAGTACCTGGGGAGGAGGTGTGGATCACCGATGCACGAGTCCAGGGTAAAGTGCTATCTACACACAATACCCTCGCTCCTATATCGTCCAGGTGCCGAAGGGCACACTGAGGAGGAACCGGCAGCACTTGGTGTCGCTGCAGACCAACAGTGGGGTAGTCGACGCTGATGAGCCACCAGTGGGAGAAGATTTAGCTCCACCAGAGCCAGCTCCACCAGAGCCAGCTCCACCAGAGCCAGCTCCACCAGTGACAACATCACCCACCAGAGAGGGCCCCACCACAGAGACTGTGCGGACCAGGTGTGGGAGAGAAGTTAGAAAGCCGAAGAGACTTGATTTGTGATGTATTGTTCTGTAAACCTGGTACATTTACCTGAAACCAGAGAGTTTAAGTTTTAAAGAACACAGCCTGCTAAAGTAATAGTTCACAGTATGGTAATGCAGAAGTTATTTTATTTCTACTTTGCATGCTTGAATCAAGGACAGGTCTTCCAGCAAAAGGGCAGAATAAACCCCTTAAGACCTGCAGAGACAAAGGTAGTCCACCCTTTGTTCTCAAAGAAAGGGAGATGTGGTATTATGGGAATGCAGTGGCCGGAGGTAACGTGGGAACCCGGGGGTGTGGCAGTTAGGGGGAGGCCGGGCAAGCACACAAGCAGGCGGCTGCTGTACAGAGTTGCTAATTAAAGATATACTCCGTTTACGTCGTGGTACGAGCTTTATTATACAAACAAACGCGACACTTCCCTGTGGTCATTACATGCTTGCATTATGGGAAGACAAACTGGACAGGAGCTACACAGTGAATGACACCGAGTTCCCTGAAAGTGAGTCACAAGTGCTGCAAATGAAGCTGTTAAACAGCATAGGAGCCCGTGGTATTAGAAGCAAGGCACTAACATGTAATAACGTTTGTCTGACTGACAGAAGGCAACGAGTGTAAATAAAGGATGCCTTTTCTGCTTGGCTGCAAGTGACGAGTGGTGTTCCACAGCGGTCAGTGTTGATTCAACTACTCTCCATGTTGTACGTTACAGATCGGTATGTAGAATTGATGGCATTGTGTCTAAGTTGGCGGATAATATGAAGATAGGCGGAGGGGCAGTAGTATTGAGGAAGCAGGGTCTCTGTAGAAGGACTTAGACAAGTTGACAGGTTAGGGAAAGAAGTGGCAGATGGAATACAGCACAGTAAAGTGTATGGTCATGCACGTTGGTACAAGGAATATTTCTAAATGGTGAGAGGATTAATAATTCTGAAGAAAGTGCTGGAGTAACTCAACGGGACAGGCAGCATCTCTGGAGAGAAGGAATGGATGACGTTTCTGGTCAAGACCCTTCTTCAGACTGATAATAAATCTGAGTTGGGAGTTTCTAATGCTGATGCAGGATTCCCAATAGATGAACTTGCAGGTTGAATCGTTAGTAAGGAAGGCAAATGTAATGTTAGCTCCTTTTCAAGAGGACTGGAATGTTAAACAAACTATATAATGCTGAGGCTTTATAAGGAACGGGCCAGACCAGCGGAATATTGTGGACACTTTCTGGCCCCATATCTGAGGAAGGATGTGCTGACATTGGAGAGGCTCCATATGTTTATATCAGAGATCCCGTGGATGATAAAGGATGAGGAGTGTTTGCAGGCACTGGGCCTGCAGTCACTGGGGATTAGAATGACAAGGGGGGGATCTCATTGAATCTTACCCAATAATGAAAGGCCCAGGCAGAGTGGAAGTGGGGAAGATGTTTCTAGTAGAGGGAGAGTCGAGGAACAGAGGGCACATCCTGAGGATAAAAGGACGTAGCTCTAGCATGGAATTGAGGAAGAATTAATTCAGCCGGACGATGGTGAATCTGTGAAATTATTGCCACAGACGGTGCTGGAGGCCAAGTCATTGGGTATTTCTAAAGCAGAGGTTGATAGCCTCTTGATTAGTAAAGGCAATGCAGGTTACAGGGAGAATGCAGGGGATGGCGATGAGAGGGGATAATGCCATGATGGATCAAGGCGGATGGACCGAATGGCCTAATTCTGCCCCTATGGCCTCTGGTTGTTTGTTTGGGGTTGGACGTTCCTCCTTCAGATATTGGTGATGTTTGTGGTCTCGGTGACACCTCCCGTCTCTCCAGCCTTTTCCTTTTTCCCCCGCACTCCTCAATTCTCTGCCAGATCTGCAGTTGGACACCACTCAGGCACCCGAAGGGAACCACCACTGGAGACCCTGGTCCCGGTTTGACCAACGCCCCAGCAGGGTCTGAAAGCTCAGGAATCAATATTGGGATGACTGATGGGAACGCCGCTCCCCATGGTCAGTCCTGAAGCTGGTCCCCACTCGGACTGCCCAGTCAGAGATTAAGGAGGGAGAGTCACTGGGGGAGACGGGGTCAGCCAGTGGTCGAGGTTTCTCTAGAGCTTGAAGTCATCCATTTCCTGCCCATCCTGGTGGCATATTTTCATGATTCCACTCTCACTCTCCCATCTCTTCACTTGTTCCAGGGCCCGAGGGTGCTGGACCTGAGGGACACAAAGAGTCAACAACCGGAGAGCCCAGCGGGGCACCGTCCACTGGCCCAGATGAAGAGACGTGTTCAGGTATCAGGTCTTGTGTGTGGTGGGGTCGTTAATCAGAGTCAGTGTCCAGTGTCACCCCGTGTGGTGATCAGTCAGTGCCCAGTGTCCAGTGTCACCCCGTGTGGTCATCAGTCAGTGGCCAGTGTCCAGTGTCACCCCGTGTGGTCATCAGTCAGTGGCCAGTGTCCAGTGTCACCCCGTGGTCATCAGTCAGGGCCCAGTCGGTACCGTGGGCCGTACCTGTCAGACTGGGGCCCACGGGCCTTGTCGACCACATCGCTCTGACACAGACTGGGGCCCGCGGGCCTTGTCGACCACATCCCTCTGTAACAGACTGGGGCCCGCGGGCCTTGTCGACCACATCGCTCTGACACAGACTGGGGCCCGCGGGCCTTGTCGACCACATCGCTCTGTAACAGACTGGGGCCCGCGGGCCTTGTCGACCACATCGCTCTGACACAGACTGGGGCCCGCGGGCCTTGTCGACCACATCGCTCTGTAACAGACTGGGGCCCGCGGGCCTTGTCGACCACATCCCTCTGACACAGACTGGGGCCCGCGGGCCTTGTCGACCACATCGCTCTGACACAGACTGGGGCCCGCGGGCCTTGTCGACCACATCGCTCTGACACAGACTGGGGCCCGCGGGCCTTGTCGACCACATCGCTCTGACACAGACTGGGGCCCGCGGGCCTTGTCGACCACATCCCTCTGACACAGACTGGGGCCCGCGGGCCTTGTCGACCACATCGCTCTGACACAGACTGGGGCCCGCGGGCCTTGTCGACCACATCGCTCTGACACATACTGGGGCCCGCGGGCCTTGTCTGCTCACACAGCCGAGTGACGGACATTCTCTCCACTTCCAGCCCCCTGGCTGCTGACGGAGGAGGAGTGCGAGAGGTTGATCAGCGAGGCTCAAGTGCTGTTCGTGGGGGACCAGGACCTGGGATCGCCCGAGGACACGAAGGCCTATCTCCGGGAGGTGAGAGTTTACCTGTCGCTACCCCCAGGCCCGACAACTGTGTTCACAGTGACCCTCACCCTCCCTCCTCACTCGTCCCCCCCCGTCCCGTCAGTCTCCCCCCCCCGTCCCGTCAGTCTCCCCCCCCGTCCCCAGTCAGTCTCCCCCCCGTCCCCAGTCAGTCACCCCCCCGACCCGTCAGTCTCTCCCCCCCGTCCCCAGTCAGTCTCCCCCCCGACCCGTCAGTCTCCCCCCCCGTCCCCAGTCAGTCTCCCCCCCCCCCCCGTCCCCAGTCAGTCTCCCCCCCCCCGTCCCCAGTCAGTCTCCCCCCCCGTCCCCAGTCAGTTCTTTGGTTTGAGTTTATGGGGTGGGTGTTTCCCCACGGTGGAGGAGGTGTGGAGGAGGGGTAAATATGTTCCCACGGTGGAGGAGGTGTGGAGGAGAGGTAAATATGTCCCCACGGTGGAGGAGGTGTGGAGGAGGGGTAAATATGTCCCCACGGTGGAGGAGGTGTGGAGGAGGGGTAAATATGTCCCCATGGTGGAGGAGGTGTGGAGGACGGGTAAATATGTCCCCACGGTGGAGGAGGTGTGGAGGAGGGGTAAATATGTCCCCACGGTGCAGGAGGTGGAGGGGATTCTCCAGGATGGAGGAGTGGTGGTTTGGAATCCTTTGCATTCAGGTGGAAGATGCTTGTCAGATCCACTGTGGTGGGGGCGTGCGCTCGTGCGTGTGTAAACGTGTGGACATCCCCTGGGTGGGGAGTTCCCCTGTTGTGTGGACCAGGGGATTTGCATGGTGGGTGAGGAAGGAGCTTCCTCTGGTGTTGGAGGAGGTGGTGTTGCGTCCAATCCTGTGCTTGGACAGTGGGAGGCTGGACCTTTACACAGTTTATGTGAGAGGTGATTTGAAAGGTATGTGTGGCCCTGGTGCTTCGGGATGGGGTTGGTGCTGGGAGCAGGGATATTCCTGGTGACGGGTTCTGCTGGTGTTGTGGGGATGGAGTTGGTGCTGGGAGCTGGGATCCTCCTGGTGACGGGTTCTGCTGGTGTTGTGGGGATGGGGTTGGTGCTGGGAGCAGGGATATTCCTGGTGACGGGTTCTACTGGTGTTGTGGGGATGGAGCTGGTGCTGGGAGCAGGGATATTCCTGGTGACGGGTTCTGCTGGTGTTGTGGGGATGGGGTTGGTGCTAGGAGCTGGGATATTCCTGGTGATGGGTTCTGCTTGTGTTGTGGGGATGGGGTTGGTGCTGGGAGCAGGGATATTCCTGGTGACGGGTTCTACTGGTGTTGTGGGGGTGGACAGTGTGATGTGGGTGTGGGGTGGGTGTGGGGTGGGGTGAGGTGAGGTGTTGGGCAGTGTGGGGTGGGTGTGGGGCAGTGTGGGGTGGTATGGGCTGGGCTGTTGGGCAGTGTGGGGTGGTATGGGCTGGGCTGTTGGGCAGTGTGCGTGTGGGTGTGGGGTGGGGTGTGGTGGGGTGTTGGGCAGTGTGGGGTGGGTGTGGGGCAGTGTGGTGTGGGTGTGAGCGTGGGGTGTGGGGCAGTGTGGGTGTGGGGGTGGGGTGTGGGGCAGTGTGGGTGTGGGTGTGGGCTGTTGGGCAGTGTGGGTGTGGGTGTGGGGTGTGGGCTGTTGGGCAGTGTGGGTGTGGGTGTGGGCTGTTGGGCAGTGTGGGGTGTGGTGTGGGCTGTTGGGCAGTGTGGGTGTGGGTGTGGGGTGTGGGCTGTTGGGCAGTGTGGGTGTGGGTGTGGGGTGGGGTGTGGGGTGTGGGGCAGTGTGGTGTGGGTGTGGGCGTGGGGTGTGGAGCAGTGTGGTGTGGGTGTGGGCGTGGGGTGTGGGGCAGTGTGGGTGTGGCGGTGGGGTGGGGTGTTGGGCAGTGTGGGTGTGGGTGTGGGGTGTGGGCTGGGCTGTTGGGCAGTGTGGGTGTGGGGTGTGGGTGTGGTGTGGGCTGTTGGGCAGTGTGGGTGTGGGGTGTGGTGTGTGTGGGGTGGTGGTGATTTGACAGGAATCCACGCTAATATTGTCGATGACATATCCTCTTTCATTGTGTCAATGACACAGTTGATTATTTCTCAGTGACGTGATTGAATGTAATCACGAGTTTCATTCTATGACCTATTCCTGTAATGTCTCAATATTTCTGATGCATCTGACGGTACACAGTTTGTTCAAGAAGAACATATTTCTATTTGTTTGTTCAGCTGTAATGCAACTTTAATTTACGAATTTAATTAAAAGTAAAACAATAAAAATACAAAGTAAATGCACGCATGTTCTCAGTGAACTTGCTGATAAAGGAGACAGCTGGAAATCAACTGCAGAATACGGCTTGTATCCACTGGAGTTTAGAAGGATGAGGGGCGTTCTTATAGAAACATATAAAATTATAAAAGGACTGGACAATCTAGATGCAGGAAAAATGTTCCCAATGTTGGGCGAGTCCAGAAACCGGGGCCGCAGTCTTAGAATAAAGGGGAGGTCATTTAAGACTGAGGTGAGAAAAACTTTTGTTACCCAGAGAGTTGTGAATTTATGGAATCCCCTGCCACAGAGGGCAGTGGAGGACAAAGGCCAAAGGACAAGGACAAAGGCCATTTATGGTCACATACACCAATTGGTGCAGTGAAACGTGTCTTGCCATGCTGCACACAGATAAAGATAGACATAACATTAAAGAATTTAACAATAAACATAAAAAACATCCCCCCACACTGGTTCCCATTTTGAGGGAAGGCATAAAGTCCAGTCCCCATCCCCAGTTCACCCATAGTCGGGCCTATTGAGGCCTCCGCAGTCGCTGCTACAGGGGTCGATGTTCCAGGCCCTTCTTCGCCGGGTGTTGGGGCTCCGGCGTCTGGAGAACCCTCTCAGCGGCTCAGGGTGCCTGGTGCTCGGTGTAACGGCCGCTTCCTTGCTGGAGACCGTGGCTTCCGACGCCAACAGGCCGTGCTGGATGGAGCTCCGCAACTGGCGATCTCACCGAGAGATCCCAGGCCCCCGACGTTAAGGTTGAAGTTCAGCGCGACCGGCCGCCCCACTGTCCCGCAGCTCCGCGATGTTCACCTGCGGCCTTCAGCTCACCGGAGCTCCAGCGCGGCGACCCAGGCAAGGTATCGCCCGCTCCGCTCCGCGATGTTCACCTGCGGATCAGCTCACCGGAGCTCCAGCGCGGCGACCCACAGTCCCGCAGCTCCGCGAAGTTCACCTGCGGCCTTCAGCTCACCGGAGCTCCAGCGCGGTGACCCAGGCAAGGCATCGCCCGCTCCGCTCCGCGATGTTCACCTGCGGATCAGCTCACCGGAGCTCCAGCGCAGCGACCCAGGCAAGGTATCGCCCGCTCCGTGATGTTCACCTGCGGTCTTCAGCTCACCGGAGCTCCAGCGCGGCGACCCAGGCAAGGTATCGCCCGCTCCGTGATGTTCACCTGCGGTCTTCAGCTCACCGGAGCTCCAGCGCGGCGACCCAGGCAAGGCATCGCCCGCTCCGCTCCACGATGGAGCTCCAGCGCGGCGACCCAGGCAAGGTATCGCCCGCTCCGCTCCGTGATGTTCACCTGCGGTCTTCAGCTCACCGGAGCTCCAGCGCGGCGACCCAGGCAAGGTATCGCCCGCTCCGCGATGGAGCTCCAGCACGGCGACCCACAGTCCCGCAGCTCCGCGATGTTCACCTGCGGATCAGCTCACCGGAGCTCCAGCGCAGCGACCCAGGCAAGGTATCGCCCGCTCCGCGATGTTCACCTGCGGCCTTCAGCTCACCGGAGCTCCAGCACGGTGACCCAGGCAAGGCATCGCCCGCTCCGCGATGGAGCTCCAGCACGGCGACCCACAGTCCCGCAGCTCCGCGATGTTCACCTGCGGCCTTCAGCTCACCGGAGCTCCAGCGCGGCGACCCAGGCAAGGAATCGCCCACTCCACTCCGCGATGGAGCTCCAGCGCGGCGACCCAGGCAAGGCATCGCCCGCTCCGCAATGGCGCTCCAGTTCTGCGCCGCTGCCGAAGCCGTGGTTCTGCGCGGTCCCCACAGTCAGGAAACGCCGCTCCAGGCCCGCTGGTAGGCAGCGAGGACGGGTCGACGGTGCAGCCCGGAGAATGCTGCCTCTCCGACCAGGTAGGGACCCTGAAAAGTAGTTTCCCCCTCCCCCCCCCCCCCCCACATTAAAAATGTTAGGACTCCGAAAACAGAAAAACTCAACTAACTAAAAATAGAAAAAAAAAGAAAAAACTGACAGGTGCAGAGTTGGCAGCCATCCCCATACAGGACGGCGCCCCCCCCCCCCCCCCCCCCCCCCCCCCACACACACACACACACACACAACTGGCCGGGTCTTGGATGCTTTCAAGAGAGAGCTAGATAGGGCTTAAAGATAGCGGAGTCAGGGGATATGGGGAGAAGGCAGGAACGGGGTACTGATTTGGGATGATCAGCCATGATCACAGTGAATGGCGGTGCTGGCTCGAAGGGCCGAATGGCCTCTACTTCTGCACCTATTGTCTATTGTCGATTAAAACATCCAGCACAGGCATGGGCCCTCTGCCCCACAATGCTAATGCCACTCACATTTACCTCTGATTGTGCAGAATCCATTCCTTGCACATTAATGTCTTTTGACCATCTCTGTCTCTAGTATCCTCCTGGCAGACTGTTCCAGGCACCCGCCATCTTTGTGCTGCTGCACCCGCGGAGTTTCTCCAGCATTTTGTGTCCCCTCTTGTTCCCACTGCACGTGTCCAACCACCGCTGAACTCACCTGCCCTCACCGAAATGGCTGCCAGCCCGCTGACCTCACCTACCCTCACCGCGATGGCCACCGCCCTCTGACCTCACCTGCCCTCACCGAGATGGCCGCCAGCCTGCCGACCTCACCTGCCCTCACCGAGATTACCGCCCACCCGCTGACCTCACCGAGATGGCCACATGCCCGCTGACCTCACCTGCCTTCACCGAGATGACTGCCCGCCCGCTGACCTCACCTGCCCTCACCGAGATGACTGCCCGCCCGCTGACCTCACCTGCCCTCACCGAGAATACTGCCCGCCCGCTGACCTCACCTGCCCTCACCGAGATGGCCGCCAGTCTGCCAACCTCACCTGCCCTCACCGAGATGGCCGCCCGCCCGCTGACCTCACCTGCCCTCACCGAGATGGCCGCCGCTCGCCGACCAATCAGCGGCACCGACCTGACAAGGAGAAGTTATTGAGCGTAAGGACCAACTCCGCTAGGCGGAGGAGCAACCTATACCCGTCCACTGATACTCTCCTCCGCCTAGCGGAGTTGGTCCTTAACCTCAATAACTTCTCGTTTGACTCGTCCCATTTTATCCAAATACAAGGCGTAGCTATGGGCACGCACATGGGCGCCAGATAATCCTGCCTCTTTGTCGGGTACGTCCAACAATCCTTGTTCGAAACGTACCAGGGCCCCATCCCCGACCTCTACCTCCGCTACATCGACGACTGCATTAGTGCCACCTCCTGCACCCACAAGTTCAAGTTCAAGTGAGTTTATTGTCATGTGTTCCTGATAGGACAATGACATTCTTGCTTTGCTTCGCAACAACAGAACATAGACGGCATTGACTACAGAACAGATCAGTGTGTTCATATACCATATATAAATATATACACACATGAATAAATAAACTGATATAGTGCAAATAACAGATGGAGGGATATTAATGTTCAGAGTTTTGTCCGAGCCAGGTTTAATAGCCTGATGGCTGTGGGGAAGTAGCTATTCCTGAACCGGGTTGTTGCAGTCTTCAGGCTCCTGTACCTTCTACCTGAAGGTAGCGGGGAGATGAGTGTGTGGCCAGGGTGGTGTGGGTCCTTGATGATGCTGCCAGCCTTTTTGAGGCAGCGACTGTGATAAATCCCCTCGATGGAAGGAAGGTCAGAACCGATGATGGACTGGGCAGTGTTTACTACTTTTTGGAGTCTTTTCCTCTCCAGGGCGCTCAAGTTGCCGAACCAAGCCACGATGCAACCGGTCAGCAAGCTCTCTACTGTACACCTGTAGAGTCCTCCTTGACAGACCAACTCTCCGTAATCTTCTCAGGAAGTAGAGGCGCTGATGTGCTTTCTTGATAATTGCATCAGTGTTCTCGGACAATGAAAGACCTTCAGAGATGTGCACGCCCAGGCACACGCAACTGACTGACTTCATCAACTTCACCACTAACTTCCATCTGGCATTCAAATACACTTGGACCATTTCCGACACTTCCCTACCATTCCTTGACCTCACTATCTCCATCGCAGGTGATAGACTTCTGACCGACATCCACTATAAACCCACTGACTCCCATGGCTATCTAGACTACTCTTCCTCCCACCCTGCTTCCTGTAAGGACTCCATCCCCTATTCCCAATTCCTCCGTCTACGCCGCATCTGCTCCCAGGATGAGGTGTTCCACACCAGGTCATCACAAATGTCCTCATTCTTCAGAGAACGGGGTTTCCCCTCCCCCACTATAGATGAGGCTCGCACCAGGGTCTCCTCCATACCCCGCAACACTGCCCTCTCTCCCCATTCCCCCACTCACAACAAGGGCAGAGTCCCCCTGGTCCTCACCTTTCACCCCACCAGCCAGCGCATACAACACATAGTCCTCCGCCAGTTTCGCCACCTACAACGTGACCCCTCCACTCGCCACATCTTCCCATCTCCCCTCCGTCTGCCTTCCGCAAAGACCGCTCCCTCCGCAACTCCCTTGTCAATTCATCCCTTCCCTCCCGCACCACCCCCTCCCCGGGAACTTTCCCTTGCAACCGCAAGAGATGCTACACTTGTCCCTTCACCTCCCCCCTCGACTCCATTAAAGGACCCAAGCAGTCGTTCCAGGTGTGACAGCGGTTCACCTGCATCTCGTCCAACCTCATCTACTGCATCCGCTGCTCTAGATGCCAGCTGATCTACATTGGTGAGACCAAGCGTAGGCTGGGCGATCGTTTCGCCGAACACCTCCGCTCGGTTCGCATTAACCAACCCGACCTCCCGGTGGCTCAGCACTTCAACTCCCCCTCCCATTCCCAATCCAACCTTTCCGTCCTGGGCCTCCTCCATGGCCAGAGTGAGGCCCACCAAAAATTGGAGGAGCAGCACCTCATATTCCGCTTGGGCAGTCTACACCCTAGTGGCATAAACATTGACCTCCAATATCCGTTAGCCCTTGCTGTCTCCTCCCCTTCTCAGCTCTACCCAGCCCTCGGGCTCCTTCTCTTCCTTTCTCCTTTCTTCTCCCCTCCCCCCCTACATCCGTCTGAAGAAGGGTTTTGGCCCAAAACGTTGCCTATTTCCTTCGCTCCATAGATGCTGCTGCACCCGCTGAGTTTCTCCAGCACTTTTGTCTACATTCCATTAGCTTTCTTCACTGCCTGCTGTACCTGCACGCCAACTTTCAGTGGCCGGTGTACAAGGACACCCAGGTCTCGCGGTACTTCCGCCTTACCTAACCTCACCCCATTGAGATAATAATCTGCCCCCTTGTTTCTGCCGCCAAAGTGGATAACCTCACATTTATCTATATTATACTGCATCTGCCACACATCTGCCCACTCACTCAACCTGTCCAGGTCTCCCTGCAACCTCCTAACATCCTCATCACAGTTCACACTGCCACCCAGCTTTGTGTCATCTGCAAATTGCTAACATAGAAGCATATAAACATAGAAAATAGGTGCAGGAGGAGGCCATTCAGCCCTTCGAGCCAGCACCACCATTCATTGTGATCATGGCTGATCGTCCGCTATCAATATCCCGTGTCTGCCTTCTCCCCATATCCCTTGACTCCACCAACCCCTAGAGCTCTATCTAACTCTCTCTTAAATCCATCCAGTGATTTGGCCTCCACTGCCCTCTGTGGCAGGGAATTCCATAAATTCACATCTGGGTAAAAACGTTTTTTTTCACCTCAGTGTTAAATGACCTCCCCTTTATTCTAAGACTGTGGCCCCTGGTTCTGGACTCGCCCAACATTGGGAACATTTTTCCTGCATCTAGCTTGTCCAGTCCTTTTATAATTTTATGTTTCTAAAAGATTCCCCCTCATCCTTCTAAACTCCAGTGAATACAAGCCTAGCCTTTTCAATCTTTCCTCATATGACAGTCCCGCCATCCCAGGGATCAATCTCGTGAACATACGCTGCACTGCCTCAATCACAATGATGCCCTTCCTCAAATTAGGAGACCAAAAGTTTACACAATACTCCAGATGTGGTCTCACCAGAGCCCTATACAACTGCAGAAGAACCTCTTTACTCCTGTACTGAAATCCTCTTGTTATGAAGGCCATTAGCTTTCTTCACTGCCTGCTGTACCTGCACGCCAACTTTCAGTGACCGGTGTACAAGGACACCAGGTCTCGCTGTACCTCCCCCCTACCTAACCTAACCCCATTAAGATAATAATCTGCCCCCTTGTTTTTGCTGCCAAAGTGGATAATCTCACATTTATCTATTTATCTCACATTACACCGAGCCTTGCGGCACTCCACTCGCCACTGCCTGCCATTCTGAAAAAGACCCGTTCACTCCTACCCTTTGCTTCCGGTCTGCCAACCAATTTTCTATCCATGTCAACACCCTACCCCCAATACCATGTGCTCTAATTTTAGTCACCAGTCTCCCGTGCAGGACCTTATCAAAGGCTTTCTGTAAGTCTAGATACACTACATCCACTGGCACCCCTTCATTAATTTTACTTGTCACATCCTCAAAAAATTCCAGAAGATTCATCAAGCATGATTTCCCTTTCATAAATCCATGTTGACTTGGACTAATCCTTTTACTGCTATCCAAATGCCCCATTATTACCTCTTTAATAATTGACTCCAGCATCTTTCCCACCACCAAAGTCAGGCTAACTGGTCTGTAATTCCCCGTTTTCTCTCTCGCTCGTTTCTTGAAAAGTGGGATAACATTAGCTATCCTCCAATCCACAGGACTGATGCTGAATCTATTGGATTCAGGATCACGATGTTGGGGGAGTCCAGAACAAGGGGTCAGTCTAAGGATAAGGGGGAATTCCTTTAGGACCGCGATGAGGAAAACATTCTTTACACAGAGAGTGGTGAGTCTCTGGAATTCTCTGCCACAGAAGGTAGTTGAGGCCAGTTCATTGGCTATATTTAAGAGGGCGTTAGATGTGGCACTTGTGGCCAAAGGGATCAGGGGATATGGAGAGAAGGCAGTTACGGGATACTGAGTTGGATGATCAGCCATGATCACATTGAATGGCGGTGCAGGCTCGAAGGGCCGAATGGCCTAAACCTGCACCTATTTTTCTATGTTTCTATTGAACATTGGAAAATGATCACCAATGCAACCACTATTTCTAGAGCCACCTCCCTGAGGACCCTGGGATGCAGACCATCAGGCCCAGGGGATTTATCAACCTTCAGTCACATTAGCCTACCCAATACTATTTCTCGCCTAATGACAATTTATTTCAGTTCCTCTACCCCCTCAGATCCTTGGTCCTCCAGTACATCTGGGAGATTGTTTGTGTCTTCCTTAGTGAAGACAGATCCGAAGTACCTATTCAACTCTTCTGCCATTTCCTTGTTCCCCATCATAATGTCTGCCTTCAAGGGACCCACATTTGACTTTGCTTCTCTTTTTCCCTTAACATATCTAAAGAAGCTTTTACTGTCCTTCTTTATATTCCTGGCCAGCTTCCCCTCGTACTTCATCTTTTCAGCCCCTATTGCCCGTTTTGTTTCCTTCTGTTGTCCTATGAAAGTTTCCCAATCCTCTGGCTTCCGGCTACTCTTTGCTGTGTTATACATCTTTTCTGTTAGTTTTATTCTATCCCTAACTTCTCTTGTCAGCCACGGTTGCCTCCTACTCCCCTTAGAATCTTTCTTTCTTTTTGGAATGAAATGATCCTGCGTCTTCCGGATTATGCCCAGAAATTCCTGCCATTGCTGTTCCACCGTCATTCCTGCTAGGATCCCTTTCCAGACTACCTTGGCCAGCTCCCCTCTAATGCCTTCACAGTCCCCTTTGTTCAACTGCATCACTGACACATCCGATTTAACCTTCTCCTTCTCAAATTTCAGATTAAAACTAATATTATGATCACTACCTCCTCTCTCTTCTCAAATTTGGTTCATTGAACAACACTAAATCCAGAATTGCCTTTTCTCTGGTCGGCTCCATTCCAAGCTGCTCGAAGAATCCATCTCAGAGGCATTCTCCAACCTCTCTTTCTTGGGGTCCTGAACCAACCTGATTTTCCCAGTCTACCTGCATATTGAAATCCCCCATCACCACAGTGGCATTACCTTTGTTACATGCCAGTTTTAACTCCTGCTGCAACTTACACCCTACATCCGGGCTACTATTTGGGGGTCTGTAGATAACACCAATTAGTGTCTTCTTGCCTTTACAATTCCTCAACTCAATCCACAGTGACTCTAGCTCGTCAGTCCCTATGTCTTCCCTGGCAAGGGACTGAATTCCATCCCTCGCCAGCAGAGCTGCCCCCCCCCCTCCTCTGCCCACCTGCCTGTCCTTTCTATAGGATGTATAACCCTGAATATTAAGTTCCCAGGCCCGATCCTCCTGCAGCCACGTCTCAGTAATCCCCACAATGTCATATCTGCCAACCTGTAACTGAGCCTCAAGCTCATCTACTTTACTTCTTATACTTTGCGCATTCATACACAATACTTTTAATTCCTAACACATCTCACCTTTCACATCGATCCCTGTTACACTTGGCCATACTCTCCTATCCCTTTGTGAGCTTCCTTTCCCCGTTAATTCTGGGGTATTTAACTGTCCCTTTACTCTCTTTCCCTTTAACTCCGTCATTGACTATCTCATTTGACACCCCACCCCCCTTATTCAGTTTAAAACCACCCGTGTAGCAGTGGCAAACCTGCCGGCCAGAATGCTGATCCCCCACCAGTTAAGATGCAATCCGTCCCTTTTGTACAGTTCCCCCTTACTCCAAAACAAATCCCAGTGATCTAAGAATCTAAATCCCTGCCCCCTGCACCAGTTCCCCAGCCATGCATTCAGGTCCTGTATCTCCCTGTTACTGCTCTCGCCAGCACGAGGAACTGGAAGCAAAGCGGAGATAACAACCCTGGAGGTCCTGCTTTTCAGCACTTTTCCGAGCTCTCTAAAGTCACGCTGCAGAATATTCATCCCCTTCTTTCCGACATCGCTTGTGCCAACATGCACAACAACTTCCGGCTGTTCACCTTCCCCCTTGAGGATTTTCTCCACTCTGTCCGTGACATCCTGGATCCTGGCACCTGGTAGGCAGCACACCATCCTCACATCCCGTCTGTTGCCTCACGTCATAGTTAAAGTCATGAGGCTCTGGACACATTGTAAAAATGATTCCAGCATCAACAACGGAGCAGTGAGCAGGAGGTGGATGATCTTCTGGAGGGAACCTCTTCACCGGGCCCAGCCAACAGCTTACAGCACTCCAGGAGGCAGATGTCGCAGGAGAGCAACAGTGGCAGCACCACACCTGGAGGGGATGATGAAGGGAGAGGTTTTAAAGACCACTTGACTGTTGTAAGTACATAGAGTTAGAAGTCAGCACATTTCAATTTCATTTCGGAGTCACATGAGTGACTTCGTGAAGAACCCGCCAGCACGCATGCGCGACATATCGTCGCAACGCATTGCTGCCGACGGCTGGCGGTGGGGTGCGCTCCCCGCCAGCCCTTCACAAGGAACCACCTGGGTGAGTGATACTAACCTTCAGTTGGTTCGTCCTTGTTGTCTGTTCTCTTTCAGCAAGGACGTGGTTGGGAGTACGAAGAAAATGTCCGGTCGAAGTCGTCGGCCATCTGTCCCGCCGTCCTCATTATCAACTACACCTGGGGCCGGGAGAAAGGCGGGGAAACCGGATAATCCTGTTTCTACAGGTCGGGACCCGCTAACTCACCACAGCTCCGGGGAGGAGTTCGTGGAGGAGGACAGCGGGGTGCCACCAGAGCAGGTGGACCCTGCTGCAGCATTCAGGTCGCCAGCGGGCCCGTTGGCGACCTCGGGGAAGGGGTCGCGTGCGGCTGCACGGCCCCCCTCCTCTAGCCCTCCGAGGAAGGGC
This sequence comes from Raja brachyura, assembly GCA_963514005.1. Next base: position 3,257 of record CAUPSL010001523.1, on the reverse strand, counting down.
AGGGGAGGAGCCCGTAAGCCTAACCCTTCACGGGCTACGGCATCACCTGCCGTCGAGTTGCGGTCTGGTGCAACAGCGGGACCCAGGTCTATGGTGAGGTCTAGCATCCAACTCCCAAACCCCGACGCCGGGACGGGGGGCTTGGGTACGGTCCCGCCTCGGTCGTCGAGTCCCCCATGGATGGGTGGACGAGACCATGCGTCGGCAAGGTCCACGATGTGGGCAGCCGGCAAGCCCGCGCGGGCGTCGGATCTCCATGCTTCTGCTGGAGCCGACTCCCAGCCGCTTTTGCCCTTCGTGGCAGCGGCTTCCGCTCCCGCTAAACGGAGGCGGTTGAACACATCTCCCGCGCGGGAATCGCGCTGTTTCGCTTCGGCGGCTGGCAGCGACAACTACCGGCACCGAGATCACCTCGACGAGGTGCGGGCCGATGACAGGAGCCCCGGCAATCTTTCTGAGCCGGAGGACTCCGACCACCCGAGTGTTCAGGGTGGCGGGCGTATTGACCGTATGGAGCGGCTACTGGAGCTCCTGCTACATAATCAACAGCAGCAAGCATCCAGCATCGACAGGCACAGGGCAGAGTCACCAGCCTCCATCACCAGTTTCGAACAGCCAGAAGAAGAAGGATTTGTTGACCCTCCACCATCTCCGTCGGAGCCGCCGCCGGAAGATCTTCTCGATGTGGCGGCGAAGTTCGCTGCCCCACTCACAACTGGGCTTCCTCTCAACCCCAAGCTGGCTGCCACGGTGGATTTCCTCACAAACCATCAGCTCCAGGAGGAAGTCCTCTCTCAGGCTATCCATCGCCACAAACCTCCGTCTAACTGCAATGCCCTTAATGTGCCTGTGGTCAATACGCCCATATGGGGCAATATCGGCGTGGCTATCCGACATCAGGAGCTGAAGCTCCAGCGGATCCTGAAACTCCTCACGGCCGGTATTACCGCCTTTGTTCGGTCAGTCGACGGAGTGGAGCTTAATCTAGACCAGGAGGATGCATTGGCACTGTTATCAACATGACATCAATGCCTTCCGCAAACACAGCATCCGTCCGTCACTCAACCCAAAGTTTGCTGGGTTGTGCAAGCCATCACCGCCACCGCCGCCCCGACAGCTCTTCGGAGAAGACCTCCCGAAGAGGGTCAAAGAGCTCGATGAGGTAGCCAAGACGGGGGGAATCATGCGGTCACAGATCGCCCCCAGGCCGTCGGCCCGAAAAGCTCCACCTGCTCGGCCACGAGGCTCGGTCGCTACAGCAACCAGACCATATACTGCAGTGCCACATCGCTATCAACAGGGCCAGCAGCAACGGTCTTTTTTGGGGTCAGGACCGCAGCGGCCCCAGTGGAAAATGAAGCCACCCCAATATCAGCCCAACCCAGCACTTCCGCGACCAACCAAACATGTCAAGGCCCGCCGGTAACCATGGAGGTGAGGCGGTCTGGTTTTCATTTCTCTGTTCCTTTCACGTCACGTGTTGATGGGCGACTCCGTTTCTTTTCTGAGGCATGGGGGACTGTTACTTCAGATGAGTTTATTTTACAGAATATTCGGGGTCATACTATTGAGTTTATTAACGGGGACATTCCTCCATCCCAGCATATGCCTAATCGGAAGTTTACGCTGTCTGCCGTTGAACAGGCAGCAGGCTCAGCTGAAATATTACGATTAGAACAAAAAGACGTGATAGAAAAAACTATGCACGAGCAAATTGAATTTGTCTCCAATATCTTCACTAGACCAAAAAAGGATGGAGGTTGTCGAGTGATTATTGATCTGACCCAGCTGAATACTTTTGTAACATACACCCATTTTAAAATGGACACTTTTGAGACAGCCAAATCACTGATTTCGCATGGCTGCTTTATGGCATGCATTGATTTAAAAGATGCGTACTATTCTGTATCCATTCGGAAACATCACCAGAAGTTTTTGAAATTTGTTTGGATGGGTCAGTTCTGGCAATACAGGGCTTTGCCAAATGGACTTACTACAGCCCCTAGACTACTTACTAAATTGCTCAAGCCTATTATGGCCCAATTAAGGAATCAGCAGCATATTGTAATGGCCTATTTGGATGATATCCTGATTGGCAAAACCCTGGAGGCAGCTGAACGAGCAGTTTCGGCCACTGTCGCGATTCTTCAGCGGCTGGGGTTTATTGTCCATCCAGACCCTTCCCAGGTTATGGATTATCTGGGGTTTACGGTGGATTCCAATAGCATGAGGGCCACCATACCGACTAACAAGGTTGGGGATGTCACCCAGGCGTGTCAGGATCTGGCCTGCGCCAGTATACCATCAATCAGGCAAACAGCTAAGGTGATTGGCAAAATCGTAGCATTGTTTCCAGCAGCCCAATACGGGCCTTTGCATTATCAATATTTGCAAAGAGCCAAGATTGCCGCGTTAAAACGGAACGCCGGTCATTTTGACAGACCAATGCGGCTGCCTCCTAAAGCTAAGATTGAGTTACAATGGTGGGTGTGCAATATTGGTAGCTCATTCAAACCCATTATTGTGCCCAATCCGATGGTATACTTGCAAACCGATGCAAGCTCCTATAGCTGGGGAGCTACAGATAACTGTTCTAGTTGTGGGGGCAGATGGGACACCCTTGAATCTAGCATGTTGTTATCACAAGGGATAAACTATTTGGAGATGCTTGCAGCATTTCACGGACTTCGGGCTTATTGTTCCAATCTCATTGACGCTCATGTCCTTATCCAAATAGACAATACCACGGCGGTGGCATATTTAAACCATATGGGCGGTACCAGGTCAATTTCATGTGATGAATTGGCTAATACAATTTGGCTCTGGTGTATTGACAGGAATATTTGGATTTCAGCTACCTATTTACCAGGTACGCTCAATACTGTGGCGGACACCAGGTCACGAAAGTTGAATGACAATATCGAGTGGATGTTGCATCCTCAAATTTTTGCCAAAATTACACCCAAATTTGGTCAGCCGGATATCGACCTCTTTCCGTCGCGGTTGAACCATCAGGTACCAACATAGGTTTCATGGGAACCAGATCCTGGGGCATTGGCGATGGATGCATTCTCGCTAGACTGGGGGGGTTGGTTTTTCTACGCATTCCCCCCGTTTTGTCTCATCAAGCGGGTATTGCGGAAAATCCAGATGGATGCAGCCAAGGGCATCCTTATTATACCCGACTGGCCTACACAGCAATGGTATCCGGTGGTCTTTGACATGATCAGTCAACCTTGGGTCCTCTTAGAGGGTTG
>CAUPSL010001522.1:0-106107 GCA_963514005.1 Raja brachyura | reverse complement strand
AGTTCACCAGGCACCTCCTCACTGTGGTGGAAGGCAAAAGTATTAAGTCCCTGTCTTCCTCCCTCTTAGTTATCCCTCTGCGCTGAGGCGATCCAGGCCGCCGCTGGAGCACCGCAGCTCTAAGCGGACCGCTGCCGCCGCAAGAGCACGGCAGCTCTAAGCAGACTGCCGCCGCCGCTGGAGCACCGCAGATCCGAACCAGGCCGCCGCCGCCACTGGAGCACCGCAGCTCCGAACCAGGCCGCCACCGCTGCTTGAACACCGCAGCTCTAAGCGGAACACTGCCGCCGCTGGAGCACCGCAGCTCCGAACCACGCTGCCGCCACAGCTGCACCATTAGGCCTCAGCACAGACGGTGATGGGGGACACGCATCCCCCTGAAGGGAGAGACTAAGACTCTGTTTCTCCCACCCCACCTCCCACACACACAACCTAATAAAACAAAATTCTACCAAACAATCACAAAAAAACACAAAAAAAGGGTTTTGACCCGAAACGTTGCCTGTCTCCTTCGCTCCACAGATGCTGCTGCACCCGCTGAGTTTCTCCAGCGTTTTGTGTTCCCTCCTATTGACTTCACTCCCATTGATTTCAATGGGAGGCTGCCAGTATTAAAGATGACCGCCTATTACATCACTCGCATTGACTTCAATGGGAGACTGCCAGTCAATGGAAGTGAAGCTATAGGCGGCCATTTTTAATACTCGCAGTCTCCCATTGAAGTCAAGAGGAGGGAAGTCATAGGTGGCCATCTTTAATACAGGCGGTCTCCCATTGAAGTCAACGCGAGTGAAGTCGTAGACGGCCATCTTTAATACTGGAAGTCTCCCTTTGAAGTCAATAGGAGTGTAGTCATTTGTAATTCATTTGCAATTTATCTTCCCACACCGGTACTTTTCCAATCAAAATGAAAATAGCAAAACTCATACCAATATACAAAACTGGGAACAAGCATCATTTCACAATCTATAGACCTGTTTCTTTACTCCGCAATTCTACAAAATACTAGAAAAAATGTTTGTAGAAATTTTTTGTAGAAAAGCATAAACTAATCACTGAAAGTCAATATAGATTCAGATCAAACAGATCAACATCCCTTGCAAAAAATTTAATCAATTGAAGATATCACAAACGCTATTGACAATAAACTATATGCAGCTGGGATATTTATTGATATAAAGAAAGCATTTGATATGATCAATCATGATATCTTATTTAAAAAAATGGAAAGGTATGGCAACAGAGGCCTAGTACTGGATTGGATAAAAAGCTATTTAAGTAACAGGCAAGCTGGGCAGCTACAGTTCTACATGTTTGAACATTGCTTGTGGTGTCCCCCGGGGTCAGTGTTGGGTCCAAAATTATTCATAATGTATATAAACAACATTTGTAATGTGCCCAATGCTTTGAGGCTGGTCTTGTTCGCAGACGACACAAATATTTTTTTGTTCTGGGGAGACTTTAAAACAACTACTGGACAAAATAACAAAATAAATGGGCAAACTGAAACCATGGTTTGACAGGAACAAAAAGTCATTAAACATGAGCAAATCCAAAATAATGTTATTTGGTAATTGCAGAACAAATACACAAACGAATTTAAATATAAATAGTGTTGAAATTGAACGAGTTCATGAAAATAAATTTCTTGGTGTTGTAATGGATGATAGAATCAGCTGGAAATCACACATTAAACATATACAATCTAAACTGTCAAAAAGCATCGCTGTATTACACAAAGTCAAGCAGGTTCTGGATCACAAATCACTCCACATTCTCTACTGTTCACTAACCTTACCCTACTTAAATTACTGTGCAGAAGTCTGGGGCAATAACTATACATGTTTGCTACATTCATTAACTTTTCTACAAAAAAGAGCAATATGCATTATTCACAATGTCAGGTATCTGGATCACACTAATTCATTATTCTTACAGTCAAAATTATTAAAATTAGCAAATTTGGTTGCATTGAAAACAGCACAGATAATGTTTAGGGCCAAAAATAAAAAAACTTTCCTGGAAATATACAAAAATTATTCAATGTTTATTCAAATTTGGGACAGGTGTCCTAAACTTCCTGAGGCACAACTTCCATCATTGTTCAGCTTCTATCAAGGAGAAGCTGTATTTCACCCTCGTTAGACCTCTTCTGAACTACGCAGTTGCAGCTTGGGACCCATACACAGATAAAAACATTTCCAAAGACAGGCTGCTTGATTTGTTACAAACACCTATGAGAGAGAAGCGAGTGTCACCAAACTTCTGAATTCTCTGGGGTGGGACCCTCTCCAAGACAGACGAGAAGCTCACCGTTTTTACAAAATGCTAAATGGTCAGCTAGACATAGATCACAAGACCTACACTAACCCCAAACCCATTAGGAGCAGACGAGGGCATTCGATCCAATTTGTGGTCCCAGCGACAAAGATAGATGTGTACAGTAATTTGTTCTTCCCACGCACTATTAAAGCATGGAATAATCTCCACCAAACCACGGTTGCCCAGCCAGATGAAACTAAATTTAAAGTGGCACTTTCTTCCCAATAACCCTCTCTGTCTGAACTCCTCCCTTCACCACCTCCAGTTTAAATTCCAGTTGGAATATTTTGGAGGACCAAGTAACCAAGACCAAGAACCAACCAAGAATGAGCGAGTGGGGGTTATAATTTAAGAAGAATATTAAATTTTAAGGTACAAAGAATCCGCACGACCAGAAACACTTTTTGTGTTTCGGTCTGTGGAGTGGGATTGTGGAACAGTTTGAATGTGGAGTTAAAGCAATGTCCAAACTTGAACCAGTTCAAAATGACATACAAACTACTTTTTTTCGCAAGGTACAGGGATGAAGGGGATGGTTGACAAACAGGGGTTCACGTTTATTTATTTATTTTATTTATTGTTTATTTATGTTTTTTGGTTACTTCATATATATTACTTGTATGTGTTTATCAGTTGTATGTATATATATGTCCGTATGCATCTCTAAAAATTGTCTTGGAATGTCTACGGTTAAATTGTATCTCAAATGAATGATTAGGTATTGTAGATTATATATTGTATATTATGTTACATATTACATTACTATTGATACAATATTATTATAAGCAATGTTATTAATAATGGTGATAATAATTATTATTAATTAATTAATTATTAAATATGGAAGAAAGGTTTATGGAGAAGGGGTGAGATTAAATAAATGATTCTTCTTCTCACTCCCTTTCGAGCTTGTAAAGAAAAAGTGTTGGACATTTAAATTTTCATTGTTTTGCAAATATTTGCCTGGAATTTCCAATTGTTTGACTATTTCGATTTTGTTGTAATTTATTCCTATTTATGTCTTTACTTGTTCGGCACAAATAAATCAATAAATAAATAATAAATAAAGTCATAGTTGGCCATCGTTAATACTGTCAGTCCTCATTGAAGTCAAGGGGGGGGGGGGGGGTGAAGCCATAGGCGGCCATCTTTAATACGAACACTCCCATTCAAGTCAAGGGGGGGGGGGGGGTGAACCCATAGGCGGCCATCTTTAATACTGGCAATCTCCCATTGAAGTCAATGCGCGTGAAGCCATAGGCGGCCATTTTAAATACGGCTGTCTGTCCGGGCGGGGTGGGCGCGCTGCGCATTCGTCACCCTCACCGTCACTCCCCGCTGTCGTCACCACAGCGCGCTTCCATCTCGCCTCCCCCCGGGAGGGTCCGCGCTCTCCTCGAGCTCCGTCTCCGGGCCGGTCCTCCAGGCGGGGTAAGCGGCCACAGCAGGCGGGTTGGGTGAACCCAGCGAGCGAGCGTAGTCCTTCAGGCGGGGTAAGCGACCACAGCGGGCGGGTACAAGATGAAGATGAACCGGACCCTGAGAAAGAGAGAGACAGAAACACAGAGAGCGATAAAGAGCGAGAGATAGACAGAGAGGGAGAGAGAGAGAGATAATGAGCGAGACATAGACAGAGAGGGAGAGAGAGAGAAAGAGGAAGAGAGACAGAGAGAGAGAGACAAAGAGCGAGAGAGCGACAGACAGAGGCGGAGACAGACAGAGGGAGAGAGAGAGAGAGACAGACAGAGACAGAGAGAGGGAGAGACAGAGAGAGAGAGAGGGAGAGACAGGGAGCCAGAGAAACAGACAGGGAGGGAGAGACAGACAGAGAGAGAGACAGAGGGAGGGAGGGAGACGGAGGGAATGAGACGGAGGGAGAGAGAGACAGACGGAGAGGGAGGGAGATGGAGGGACGGAGAGGGAGGGACGGAGAGGGGGGAGACGGAGAGGGAGGGGGACAGAGCGAGAGAGACAGACGGAGAGGGGGGGGAGACGGAGAGACAGATGGAGAGGGAGGGAGGGGGACAGATAGAGAGTGAGGGACAGACAGAGACATATAGAGAGTTAGAGAGAGTTTATTGTCACGTGCCCCAGATAGGACAATGACATTCTTGCTTTGCGGCAGCACAACAGGATATTGTAGTCATAAATACCGATTAGATCAGTGTGTCCATACACCATAGAATATATATGTATATATACACACATCAGTAAACAGATAGACTGCAATAGGCTGTTATAGTTCAGAGTTTTGTATGAGTTGTGTTTAATAGCCTGGTGGCTGTGGTGAAGAAGCTGTTTCCGGGCCTTTCACTGTTTGGGTGAAGTTTCAATGATGTCCCTCCTCATTCTTCTAAACTCCAGCGAATACAGGCCCAGCGCCGACAAACGCTCATCGTACGTTAGTTAACCCATTCATTGCTGGGATGGTTCTTGTAAACCTCCTCTGGACCCTCTCCAGAGCCGGCACATCCTTCCTCAGATACGGGGCCCAAAACTGCTCACAATACTCCAGATGTGGCCTGACCAGGGCCTTGTGGAGCCTCAGCATTTACGAAGTAAATGCTGGCAATATAAAGTGCTGTTCCACCAATTTGGGCTGGGCCTCACTCTGACAGTGGAGGAGGCCCGGGACAGAAAAGTCAGTGTGAAATAAATCGTCCAATTTGACTTGAAATACCAAATACTTCTTCTTTTTTGATCATTTTCAGCAAAGTCCAGAAGGGCCACGAATGACAGGTTAGTAATCATTATATTTTTTTAAAGTTATAAAATCACTTAAGTTTAGGGATACAGCGCGGAAACAGGCCCTTCCTTTGGCCCACTGAGTCCGTGCCGACCAACGATCCCCGCACACTAACACTCGGCGGACAATTTACAATCTTTATCGAAGCCAATTAACCTACAAACCCGCATGTTTTTTTGAATGTGGGATAAAACAAGAGCACCCGGAGAAAACCCACGCTGGTCACGTGGAGAACGTGCAAACTCCGTACAAACAGCACTCGGGATTGAATTCGGGTCTCTGGCGCCGTGAGGCAGCAACTCCACCATGCCAAATATGGTAAAGTTGGGTCCAAAATGTGGACACAAAGAATTGCAGATGTCAGTTAATAGACAAAAAGGCACAGAGTGTTGGAGTAACTCAGTGGGTCAGGCAGCATCTCTGGAGAACATGGACAGGTACAAAGTGCTGGAGTAACTCAGTGGGTCAGGCAGCATCTGTGGGGGACGTGGACAGGTACACAGTGCTGGAGTAACTCAGCGGGTCAGGCAGCATCTGTGGAGAGAAGGAATGTGCGAGATTTTGGGTCGAAACCCATCTTCCCACTATGTTAGGGGATAGAAGAACAAGAGACATAGACAGTGATGTGGAGAGAGAGATTGAGGCCCAGCGCAAATTGGAGGAGCAGCACCTCATATTTCGCTCGGGCAGCTCACACCCCAGCGGTATGAACATTGACTTCTCTAACTTCAAGTAACCCTTTCTTTCTCTCTCTCGAAATCCCCTCCCCCACCTGAGTTCTAATTTCACAGTCATCCTAAGTTTCATCTTTTCATTATGGAGCAGAATTAGGCCATTCGACCGATCGAGTCTATTCTGCCATTCAGTCCCGGCTGATCTATCTCTCTCTCCTAACACCGTTCTCCTGCCTTCTCCCCATAACCCTTGACACCCGCACTAATCAACAATCTATCTATCTCTGCCTTAAATATATCCACTGACTTGTGGCCTCCACCAACGTCTGCGGCAATGAATCCCACAGATTCACCACCCTCTGAGTAAAGAAATTCCTCCTCATCTCCTTCCTAAAGGACCATTCTTTAATTCTGAAGCTGTGCACTCTGGTCCGAGACTCTCCCACTAGAGGAAACATCCTCTCCACATAATCTCAAAGATTCACCACCCTCTGGCTAAAGAAATTCCTCCTCATCTCCTTCCTGAAGGAACGTCCTTTAATTCTGAGGCTGTGCCCTCTGGCCCAAGACTCTCGCACTAGTGGAAACGTCCTCTCCGCATCCACTCTCTCCAGGCCTTTCACTTTTCGAGTGAAGTTCCAATGAGGTCCCCCCCTCATTCTTCTAAACCCCAGTGAGTACAGGCCCAGTGCCGACAAACGCTCATCGTACGTTAACCCACTCATTCCTGGGATGGTTCTTGTAAACCTCCTTTGGACCCTCTCAAGAGCCGGCACATCCTTCCTCAGATACGGGGCCCAAAACTACTCACAATATTCAAAATGTGGCCTGGTCTTATATTGACTAGAATTTAGAAGGCTGAGAGGGGATCTTATTGAAACATATAAGATTATTAAGGGTTAGACGTGGTTAGACCCGCTAGAGGCAGGATACATGTCCCTGATGTTGGGGGAGTCCAGAACCAGGTGCCACAGTTTGAGAATAAGGAGTCGGCCGTTTAAGCCTGAGATGGGAAGAAACTTTTCCACCCAGAGAGTTGTGAATCTTTGGCCAATTAAGACTGAGGTGAGGAGAAACTTTTCCACCCAGAGATTTGTGAATCTGTGGCCATTTGGGACTGAGATGAGGAGAAACGTTTCCACCCAGAGCATTGTGAATCTGTGGCCATTTAAGATTCAAGAGAGTTTATTGTCATGTGTCCCAGATAGGACAATGAAATTCTTGCTTTACTTCAGCACAACAGAATATAGTCGGCTGCTCTCACCCATAGAATGTTGGTAAACATTCCATCGTGCGATGTCACAATGCCCAAGGCTCACAGATGTCCAATCAGAACGGATCTCATTTACATCTGCCCCAGCCCCCGCCCCCTCCCCCGCCTGATGTTCCAGCACGTTCCATTGTGTGATGTCACAATGCCATCCCTCGCAAATGGCCAATCGGAATGGATCTCATTTACATCTGCCTTGGCCCCAGCCCCGGCCCCTCCCCCCGCAGCCTGTGTGGTCATGTGACTGGGGGGACATTGCCGGCTGGCGTTGCCTTGGAAACCTTTTCAAGAACATTCTTCCCCAACGCTCATTCGGACTTCGTTTCTCGACAGCGATCGATCTAAACGCTGGATTTCTGCCGTTATTTCATTTTTCATTTGACACTTTTGTTTTGAAAATCTTATTATCGATTTATGCTTTTTTCAAAAGGTAAACGTAGACGATGTTTTCAATATTTATATTTGAATAATTATTTTTATTAAGTTCTCCGTTATTTGCTGCGCCAAATTAACACACATTTTCCCAGTTTTTCAATATTCTCTTTTTTTTCAAAGGACTCCATTACTCCACTTTGAAGAGATTGCTTTTTTCTTTGCCAATTTCCACATTTTCTGGTTTTCATTGCGTATCTATACTTTACATTAGACAAGTATTTTTTTTTTAAATGCTTTAAAAAACCTCATTAAAAATCCGTTTAAAAAAATTCTCTATTTCAATTTACAGCATTTTTAAGTTTTAATTCTCTGTTATTTGTCCGCTAAATTTACCCACGTTTGTCACTGTTTTCTTTTAAATTATTTTGTTGTTTGATTTAATTCTCCAGGAAAGTCAACTCTCCCTCCCCTTTCTCTCTCTCCCTCTCCTCTCTCCCCCTCCACTCTCTCCACCTCCCCTCCCCCTCTCCTCTCCCCGCCACCTCTCCCTTTCCTCCCCTTTTCTCCACCACCCCTCTGCTCTCACCTTCCCCTCTTCCCCTCTCCCCTCCCCTTACACCCCTCCTCCTCCCACCCCCCTTCCCTCTCTCTCCCATCCCCCTTCCATCTCCCCCCTGCCCCTTCCCTCTCCCTCCGCCCCATCCCCCCCTACCCCTGTCCATCTTCCACCAATTCCTCCCACCCCCTTCCCCCTACCCCTCTGTCCCTCTTCCACCACTCCCCCTACCCCTCTCCCTCCCCACTCTTCCACTTCTCTCGCCCTTCCTCCCCCTCTCTCCCGTGCACCCCTTTTCCCCTACCACTCTCTCCTCCACCACTCCCCCACCCCCTCCCCTCCCTCTCTCCAACTTCCACCACTCCCCCTACCCCTCTCCATCCCCACTCTTCCACTTCTCTCTCCCTTCCCCCACCCCTCTCCCACCACAGCTCTCTACCTCCCCCATCCTCTCTCTCCCCCTCCCTATTTCCCCCACACCTTCCCCCTCTCTCTCTCTCTCCCACTTCCACCACTCTCCCCTACACCTCTCACCCTCCCTCCCCATTTCCACTTCTCTCTCCCCCATCCCCCACCTTTCCCCATCTCCCTCCCCCACCCCTCTCCCCCTCCCCTCCCCTCCCTTCCCTCCCCCCCACCCTACCACTCTCCCACTCCCTGCACACTCTTCCCTCTCTCTCCCCTACCCCTCCCTCCACACTTTTCTCCCCCTCTCCCCTTCCCCTCCCACCCCTCCCTGAACCCTCTCACACCTTCCCCCACCCCCTGTCCTCCTCCCTCTCCCCCTCGCCATCTCCCTCTCTCCTTACCGCTCGCACCCCCACTCTCTCCCAACCCTCTTCATCCCCATCTCCCCCCCACCCCCTTCCCATCGCTCTTGCACCACTCCCTGCTACCCCTCTTCCCCTCACTCACCACTCTTCCCCTCTCCTTTACCTCCCCACCTCTCCCCCTCTCCTTTCCCTCTCTTTCCCCCTCCTCTCTCACCCCCTCTCTCTCCACACCTCTCTCCCTCTCCTTTCACTCTCTCTCCCTCCCCCTCCACTGTCTCTCCACCTCTCCCCTACCCCTGTTTCTCCCCCTCTCCTCTCCCCGCCACCTCCCTTTCCTCCCCTCTTCTCCATAACCCCGCTCCTCTCATCTTCCCCTCTCCTCTCCCCTTCCCCATACCCTTACCTCACCCCTCTCTAACCCCCTCACCCACCCTCAGGGGGGGATGCTGCCCCACCCCCCCCCTGCACATGTGACTAGGGGGACACTGTACCGTTTCCCCCACATGTGACTAGGGGGACTCTGTACCTCATCCCCCACACATGTGACTAGGGGGACCTGTACCACTTCCCCCACACATGTGACTAGGGGGACCTGTACCACTTCCCCCACACGTGAGACTAGGGGGACTCTGTACCACTTCCCCCACACATGTGACTAGGGGGACACTGTACCACTTCCCCCACACATGTGACTGGGCGGACTCTGTACCACTTCCGCCACACATGTGAATAGAGGGAATCTGTACCACTTCCCCCACACACGTGACTAGGGGGACACTGTACCTTATCCCCCACATATGTGACTAGGGGGACACTGTACAACTTCCCCCCACACATGTGACTAGTGGGACACTGCACCACCTAATATCCCCCACACATGTGACTAGGGGGCCACTGTACCACTTTCCCCACACATGTGACTAGGGGTCTCTGTGCCACTTCCCCCACACATGTGACTAGAGGGGACACTGTACCGCATCCCCCACACATGTGACTAGGGGGACTCTGTACCACTTACCCCACACATGTGACTAGAGGGACACTGTACCTCATCCCCCACACATGTGACTAGGGGACACTGTAACCACTTACCCCACACATGTGACTAGGGGGACACTGTACCACTTCACCCCCACATGTGACTAGGGGGACGCTGTACCTCGCCCCACACACATGTGACTAGGGGGAGACTGTACCACCTAATATCCCCCTCACATGTGACTAGAGGGACACTGTACCACTTTCCCCCACACTTGTGACTAGGGGGACACTGTACCTCATCCCCCACACGTGTGACTAGGGGGACACTGTACCACTATCCCCCACACATGTGACTGGGGGACACTGTACCACGTTCCCCCACACATGTGAATGGGGGGAACATTGCTTGCTCGCGTTGCCTTTGAAACCTTTTCCAGAACATTCTTCCCCAACGGTAATTCAGAATTCGATATACTTCGGTAAATCTTATTATTTGATTTTGTTCGACAGGAAAGTCAACTCTCCCTCCCCTTTCTCTCTTTCCCCTTCCACTCTCTCCCTCTCCTCTCTCTCTCCCTCCACTCCCCCTCTCCTCTCCCCACCACCTGTCCATTTCCTCCCCTCTTCTCCACCACCGCTCTGCTCTCATCTCCCCCTCTTCCCATAGAAAAATAGAACATAGAAAAATAGGGGCAGGAGTAGGCCATTCGGCCCTTCGAGCATGCACCACCATTCAATGTGATCATGGCTGATCATCCAACTCAGTATCCCGTACCTGCGTTCTCTCCATACCCCCTGATCCCTTTAGCCACAAGTGCCACATCTAACGCCCTCTTAAATATAGCCAAATGAACTGGCCTCAACTACCTTCTGTGGCAGAGAATTCTAGAGACTCACCACTCTCTGTGTAAAGAATGTTTTCCTCATCTCATAGAAACATAGAAACATAGAAACATAGAAACATAGAAATTAGGTGCAGGAATAGGCCATTCGGCCCTTCGAGCCTGCACCGCCATTCAATATGATCATGGCTGATCATCCAACTCAGTATCCCGTACCTGCCTTCTCTCCATACCCTCTGATCCCCTTAGCCACAAGGGCCACATCTAACTCCCTCTTAAATATATCCAATGAACTGGCCTCAACTACCCTCTGTGGCAGAGAATTCCAGAGACCCACCACTCTCTGTGTGAAAAAATCTCGGTCCTAAAGGAATTCCCCCTTAACCTTAGACTGTGACCCCTTGTTCTGGACTCCCCCAACATCGGGAACAATCTTCCAGCATCTAGCTTGTCCAACCCCTTAAGAATTGTTGGAAGTTTATATAAGATCTCCCCCTCAATCTTCTAAATTCCAGCAAGTACAAGCCGAATCTATCCAGTCTTTCCTCATATGAAAGTCCTGACATCCCATGAATCAGTCTGGTGAATCTTCTCTGTACCCCTCTATGGCAAGGATGTATTTCCTCCGATTTGGAGACCAAAACTGTACGCAATACTCCAGATGTGGCCTCACCTAAACCCATTACAACTGCAGTAGAACCTCCCTGCTCCTATACTCAATTCCTTTCGCTATGAATGCTAACATACCATTTGCTTTTTCACTGCCTGCTGCACCCGCATGCCTACTTTCAATGACTGGTGTACCATGACACCCAGGTCTCGTTGCATCGCCCCTGTTCCTAATCTGCCACCATTCAGATAATAGTCTACCCTCATGTTTTTGCCACCAAAGTGGATAACCTCACATTTATCCACATTATACTGCATCTGCCATGCATCTGCCCATTCACTCAGCCTATCCAAATCACCTTGCAGCCTCCAAGCATCCTCCTCACACCTAACTATACCCCCCAGCTTGGTATCATCTGCAAATCTGGAGATGTTGCATTGAATTCCCTCGTCCAAATCATTAATATATATTGTAAATAGCTGGGGTCCCAGCACTGAGCCTTGCGGCACCCCACTAGTCACTGCCTGCCATTCTGAAAAGGTCCCGTTTACTCCTACCCTTTGCCTCCTGTCTGCTAGCCAGTTCTCTATCCACATCAATACTGAACCCCCAATACCGTGTGCTTTAAGTTTGTATGCTAATCTCTTATGCGGGACCTTGTCGAAAGCCTTCTGAAAGTCTAGATATAACACATCCACTGGTTCTCCCTTATCCACTCTACTAGTTACATCCTCGAAAAATTCTATCAGATTTGTCAGACATGATTTACCTTTCGTAAATCCATGCTGACTTTGTCCAATGATTTCACCACTTTCCAAATGCGCTTCTATCCCATCTTTAGTAACTGCCTCTAGCAGTTTCCCCACTACCGATGTTAGACTAACTGGTCTGTAATTCCCCACTTTCTCTCTCCCTCCTTTTTTAAAAAGTGGGGTTACATTAGCTACCCTCCAATCCTCAGGAACTACTCCAGAATCTAAGGAATTTTGTAAAATTATCACTAATGCATCCACTATTTCTGTGGCTACCTCCTTGAGTACTCTGGGATGCAGACTATCTGGCCCTGGGGATTTATCGGCCTTCAATCCGTTCAATTTACCCAACACCACCTCCCGGCTAACCTGGATTTCACTCAGTTCCTCCATCTTATTTGACCCCCGTTCCACTGCTATTTCCGGCAGACTATTTATGTGTTCCTTAGTGAAGACAGAACCAAAGTAGTTATTCAATTGGTCTGCCATGTCCTTGTTCCCCGTGATCAATTCGCCTGTTTCTGACTGCAAGGGACCAACATTTGTTTTAACTAGTCTCTTTCTCTTCACATATCTATAAAAACGCTTGCAGTCAGTTTTTATGTTCCCTGCCAGTTTCCTTACATAATCTATTTTCCCTTTCCTAACTAAGCCATTTGTCCTCCTCTGCTGAATTCTGAATTTCTCCCAGTCCTCCGGTAGGCTGCTTTTTCTGGCAAATTTGTATGCCTCTTCTTTTGTTTTTATACTATCCTTGATTTCCCTTGTTATCCATGGATGCACCACCTTCCCCGATTTATTCTTTTGCCAAACTGGTATGAACAACTTTTGTACTTCATCCATGCAGTCTTTAAATACCTTCCATTGCACATCCACTGTCAACCCTTTAAGAATCACCTGCCAGTCTATCTTGGCCAATTCACATCTCATACATTCAAAGTTACCTTTGTTCAAGTGAAGAACCCTTGTTTCTGACTTAGTTTTGTCACTCTCCATCCTAACGAAGAACTCAACCATATTATGGTCACTCTTGCCCAAGGGGCCACGCACAACAAGACTGCTAACTAACCCTTCCTCATTACTCAATACCCAGTCTAGAATAGCCTGCTCTCTCGTTGGTAACGTTCTCTCGTTCCCCCCTCCCCTTCCCTCACCCTTCTCTACTCCCCTCACTCCCCTCCTCCTCCCACCCCCTTCCCTCTCTCCCCCACCCCGTCCTTCTCTCCACCTTCCCCTTCCCTCTATCCCCCTGCCCCCTTCCCCCTACCCCTGTCCCTCTTCCACAACTCCCTCCCACCCCCTTCTCCCTACCCCTCTCTCCATCTTCCACCACCCTCCCCTCCCTCTCTCCAACTTCCACCACTCCCCCTACCCCTCTCCCCCTCCCTCCCCACTCTTCCACCTCTCTCCCTTCCCCCACTCCTCTCCCACCCCACCTCTCTCCCTCACCCTCCCTCTCTCTCCCCTCCCTCCCTATCTCCCCCATCCCTTTCCCCTACTACTCTCTCCCTCTTCCACCACTGCCCCTTCCCCCCTCTCTCTCCCACTTCCACCACTGCCCCTTCCCCCCTCTCTCTCCCACTTCCGCCACTCTCCCCTACACATCTCGCCCTCCCTCCCCACTTCCACTTCTCTGTCCCCCATCCCCCACCTCTCCCCCTCCCTCCCCCACCCCTCTCTCCCCTCCTCCCTTCGTTCCCTCCCCCCTGCAACCACACGTTGAGGGAACAGACCCAACGGGTCTGCACTTGCTCTAGTATATATATATATATACACACACACACACACACATATATATATATATATATATATATATATATATATATATATATATATATATATATATATATATATGTACACACACATCAGTAAACGGATAAACTGCAATAGGCTGTTATAGTTGAGAGTACTGTTTGAGTTGTGTTTAATAGCCTGGTGGCTGTGGGGAAGAAGCTGTTTGGCCTTTCACTGTTTGGGTGATGTTTCAATGATGCCCCCCCCCCTCCTCATTCTTCTAAACTGCAGCGAGTACCGGCCCAGCGTCGACAAACGCTCATCGTAGGTAAGTTAACCCACTCATTGCTGGGATAGTTCTCGTAAACCTCCTCTGGACCCTCTCCAGAGCCGGCACATCCTTCCTCAGATACGGGGAGCATTGGCCATGTTACAGCCAGATTTATCACTTCTGATACTTTTTAGATACCAAATCAAGAAAAACCACAAATAATGCCTTACTGTTGATGAAATGCAGTGAGCAAACGCGATAATTCCCAATACTTTCAATTGCGATATCTGCACGGCCAATGTTCGCCAAGCACTTTAGCTGTTGTTGTCCCTTCAGCTCTCGCTTCTTCTTACCTTCATTTATCTTCACTTTTGGAATTCTGAAGTTGGCTACATGTCTCTCACGCTTACTCCGACTTCCACAATTTTTTACAGCGCGAAAATTCAACATTTTGGCATTTTTTAACAGGTAGGAAAGTACGCGTTTCTTGCATTAATAACATATACTGGAAGTTATGGATGTTCACCAGATGGATTGAGCAGCTCCGTGCATCAATCCCTATCACCCAGTGACCTTACGTGCAAAACCCCCTATAAGGTGCTGTTCCTCCAATTTGGGCTGGGCCTCACTCTGACAATGGAGGAGGCCCAGGACTGAAAGGTCGGTGTGAAATAAATCGTCCAAATTTGACTTTAAATACTATATAATTCTTTTTTCTGATCATTTTCAGCATAGTCCAGTAGGGCCACAAATGACAGGTTAGTGATCATTATATTTAAAAAAAAGACACTCATTATAAAATCACTTAATTTTTGAGATACAGCGCGGAAACAGGCCCTTCTCCACCGAGTCCGTGCCGACCAGCGATCGCCCGTTCACGCACTAGATTGGTTTAGAGATACAACGTGGATTCTTGCTTTGCTTCAGCACAACAGAACATAGTAGGCATAAATAAATACAGATCAGATCAGTGTGTCCATATACCATTGAAAAAAACACACACACGCACACACACACACACACACACACACACACACACACACACACACACACACACACACACACACACACACACACACACACACATACACACACACACACACACACACACACACACACACACACACACACATATATATATATATATATATGAATAAGCAGATAAAGTGCAATGGGCTATTAATGTTCAGAGTTTTGTCCGAGCCAAGTTAAATAGCCTGATGGCTGTGGGGAAGCAGCTATTCCTGAACCTGGATGTTGCGGATTTTAGGCTCCTGTAGGTTGCAGGGAGATGAGTGTGTGGCCAGGATGGTGTGGGTCCTTGATGATGCTGCCAGCCTTTTTGAGGCAGCGACTGCGATAGATCCCCTCGATTTTCCCCTCCTGGACGCTCATGTTGCTGAACCAAGCCATGATGCAAACCAGTCAGCATGCTCTCTACTGTGCACCTGTAGATGTCCTCCTTGACATACCGACTCTCCGTAATCTTCTCAGGAATTAGAGGCGCTGATGTGCTTTCTTTATAATAGCATCAGTGTTCTGGGACCAGGAATGATATTCAGAGATGTGCACGGTCAGGAATTTTGATCTTGCCCCTTTCCACCATCGACCCGTTGATACAAACTGGACGATGGGTCCCCATCCTATCCCTTCCAAAGTCCACAATCAGTTCATTGGTTGTGCTGGTGTTGAGAGCTAGGTTATTGTGCTGGCACCATTTGTCGAACTTGATGATGAAGATCGCACCATGTCCGGCTAAGCAGTCATGAGTATAGAGTGAGTACAGCAGGGGGCTCAGCACGCAGCCTTGAGGTGCTCCCGTGCTAATTGTTATCGAAGCTGAAGCATTTACACCAATACGAACAGACTGTGGTCTGTGAATGAGGAAGTCGAGGATCCAATTGCAGAGGGATGCGCAGAGACCCAGTTCTGCGAGTTTGGTAACCAGCTTGGAGGGGATGAATGTATTAAATGCCGAGCTGTGGTGAATGAATAACAGCCTGACATATGAGTTTTTGTTGTTCAGGTGGTCCACAGCGGAGTGGAGAGCCAGTGAGATTGTCTCCACTGTCGATCTGTTGCGGCGATCTGATCACAGTGCGATCAGCTTCACAGTGCACCTGAATAGTAGAGAGAGAGACAGAGAGAGACACAGAGAGGGACAGAGAGAGAGACACACACACACACACAGAGATAGTGAGAGAGGGAGGGACAGAGACAGAGAGAGGGACAGAGAGACACAGAGAGAGAGGGAGAGAATATTAGGAGAGAGAGATGGAGAGATGTAGAGAGAGGGAGAGAGAGAGAGACACACACACACAGACACAAAGAGCGAGAGATGAAGAGATATATAATGAGAGAGAGACAGAGATAGAGAGAGGAAGAGGCCAAGAAAGAAAAAGAGAGAGAGTGAGACAAGGAGAAGCAGAGAGAGAGACCGATAGTGAGAGAGACAGAGATAGTGAGAGAGACAGAGAGTGAGGGAGAAAGAGAGACAGGGAGAGGTAGACAGAGAGATACAGAGAGAGAGAGTGAGTGTGGGAGACAATGAGAGAGACAGAGAGAGAGAGAGGGAGAGAGAGAGAGAGAGAGAGAGAGAGAGAGAGAGAGAGAGAGAGAGAGAGAGAGAGAGAGAGTGAGAGAGAGAAAGAGAGATAGAAAGAGATGGAGAGAGCGATATATATATCTATGTAGGGGGAGAGGGAGAGAGAAAGACAGAGGTGGCAGAGTCCGGGAGAGAGAGAGAGAAGCAGAGATAGATAGAGAGGGGAGACAGAGAGGGAGCGAGAGAGAGAAACAAGAGAGAGATTGTGAGAGAGAGAGAGAGACAGGAATAGGCCGAGAGAGAGACAGATGGACAGTGAGAGAGAGAGGCAGAGAGACAGAGAGTGGGAGATAGGGAGACAGATAGAGAGAGAGAGAGACAGGGAGAGAGAAAGAGAGACAGAAGAGACAGAGAGAGAGAGAGAGAGAGAGAGAGAGAGAGAGATGGGAAGACAAAGAGAGAGACAGGGAGACATATAGAGAGAGAGAGAGAGGGAGAGAGAAAGAGAGACAGAAGAGACAGAGAGAGAGAGAGAGAGACAGAGAGAGAGAGAGAGACAAAGAGAGAGACATGGAGAGACAGACAGACAGAGAGAGAGCGCCGACCAGCGATCACCCCGTACACCAGCACTATCCTCCGCACATTTGGAACAATTTAACAATTTTGCAGAGGCCGATTAATCTACAACCCTGAACGTCTTTGACATGTTTGGAGGAAACCGGAGCACGCACGCAGGTCAAGGAGAGAACATACAAACTCCGCACAGACAGCACCCGTAGTCATTACCGAGCCCGGGTCTCTGGCGGTGAGGCAGCAACTGTACCGCTGCGCCACTGTGCCGCGCAAATTATATCACGGTTTCCTCTGCCATAAATGCACCCAATATCTGCTGGTAATGTCCTGTTTGCCAGCTTGTTGACCCTCTGTGTTCCTCTTCTGCAGGGATTAGGACTCGTTTCTGTGGATGGAGAGACAGGTGAGCCCCCCCCCCCCCCCCCCCCCCCCCCCCCCATCTGCTCGGTGTGCAGGCTGAGCTTCAAGGGGCTGAGCTTCGATGGAGGACCACACGACGGGGCACAACAAGGAGAAGCGTTATGAGTGCGAGGTGTGTGGCAAGGCCTGGCGGTGCCCGAGCGAGCTGGAGATCCACTGGCGGGTGCACACGGGCGAGAAGCACTATGGCTGCTCCAACTGCGGCAAGAGCTTTGCCCGGATGTCGGGGCTGCGGCTGCACCGGGGCGTGCACAGCAGTGAGCGGCCCTTCACCTGCTCCGACTGTGGCAAAGGCTTCATGTTGTCCACGGATCTGAAGCAGCACAGGCACGTGCACACCGGGGAGCGCCCCTACACCTGCAACAACTGTGGCAAGGGCTTCACCCACGCCATCTACCTGTTGAAGCACCAGCGCACTCACACCAGCGAGCGCCCCTACACCTGTGCCCTGTGCGGCAAGGGCTTCATCTGCTCCAGCGTCCTGCTAAAGCACCAGAGTACCCACACCGGCGAGCGCCCCTACACCTGCGCCCTGTGCGGCAAGGGCTTCACCCAGTCCGGCAACCTGCAGTTGCACCAGCGCACCCACACCGGGGAGCGGCCTTACACGTGCGCTCACTGCGGGAAGGGCTTCACGCAGTCCAGCCACCTGCTGAAGCACCAGAGCACCCACACCGGGGAGCGGCCCTACACCTGCGCTCAATGTGGCAAGGACTTCACCCAGTCCGGCCACCTGCTGAAGCACCAGCGCACCAACACCGGCAAGCATCCCTACACCTGCGCCCAGTGCGGCAAGGGCTTCACCCGCTACGACACCCTGCTGAAGCACCAGCGCACCCACACCGGGGAGCGGCCCTACACCTGCGCTCAATGTGGCAAGGACTTCACCCAGTCCGGCCACCTGCTGAAGCACCAGCGCACCCACACCGGCAAGCATCCCTACACCTGCGCCCAGTGCGGCAAGGGCTTCACCCGCTACGACACCCTGCTGAAGCACCAGCGCACCCACACCGGGGAGCAGCCCTACACCTGCGTTCTCTGCGGCAAGGGCTTCACCAGGTCCAGCAACCTGCGGTTGCACCAGCACGCCCACACCGGGGAGCGGCCCTACACCTGCGCTTACTGCGGCAAGGGCTTCACCCAGTCCGGCCACATGCTGAACCACCAGCGCACCCACACCGGTGAGCGGCCCTACACCTGCGCCCAGTGCGGCAAGGGCTTCACCCGCTATGGCACCCTGCTGAACCACCAGCGCACCCACACCGGTGAGCGCCCCTACACCTGCACCCAGTGTGGCAAGGGCTTCACCCGCTCCACCTATCTGCTGTACCACCAGCGGGTGCACACCGGCGACCTTCCCATCCCCAGCCCAGTGTGCGGGGAGCCCTACGACTGCCCGTATTGCGGTGAGGAGTTTGACAGCTCGCGGGGGTTGCGGCAGCACCGGCGGACCCACGCCGGCGAGCAGCTGCTCCCACTGTGACAAGGGCATGGGGGCTGCGGGAGCACCAGTGGATACACACCGGATAGAGACCCTTTATGTGCTGAGGGTGGCAAGAGTTTCGCCCGCATGTCCAGCCTGTGGCAGCACCAGCGTACCCACAGCGGGGAGCGTCCCTTCCCCTGCCCATCCTCTGGTAAGGGCTTCACCTTCCTTGACCACCTGCTGGAGCACAGGCTAAAGCACACCGGCCAGCACCCCTTCACCTGCCCTCTCTGTGGTAAGGCCTTTGCTCGATCCTCCAGCCTGCTGGCACTCCACCACGTTGATAGGTGCTGTTTAGGTAAACACAAAATACTGGAAGGAATGGGTAACGTTTCGAGTCGTTTCTTCAGTCACCCATTCCTTCTCTCCAGAGATGCTGCCTGATCCGCTGAGTTACTCCAGCATTTTGTGTCCTTTTTATCTAATCCAGCATCTGCAGTTCCTTGTTTTTAAACCATTCTGGTTAACCATCTCCGGACCTTCCCCAAAGCCTCCAGTCCTGTAATGGAGTAACCAGAACTGTATGCAATACTCCAAATGCTACCTGGCCAATGTCCCTTAAAGCTGCACATCTGCATTCCTCTCAGTCCTCGCTCCCCATGCTCTTCCCTCTCCCTCCATTATCCCCCGCACTTGTACATAAATTATCTCCACTCCACCCTCTCGTGAACCCGCTCCTGCTGGGACGACCATGGCTGACACGTGACGTCAGGGACAGTATAAAAATTAAAGCAAAGAAGTGCAACGTAGCAAAGTTGAGCGGGAAGCAAGAGGAATGGGTTTAACAACCAACAGAAGATAACCAAAAATACAATACTGGGAGAAAAGATGAGGTACGAAGGTAAGCTAGCCAAGAATATAAAGCAGGATAGTGAAAGCTTGTTTAAGTATGTGAAGAGGAAACAATTAGTTAAGACCAAAGTTGGACCCTTGAAGACCGAAAAAGGTGAATTTATTACGGGGAACAATGAAATGGCAGATGAGTTGAACAGGTAATTTGGATCTGTCTTCACTAAGGAGGACACAAACAATCTTCCTGATATAGTAGTGGCCAGAGGATCTGGGGTGACGGAGGAACTGCAAGAAATCAACATTAGGCAGGAAATGGTATTGGATGGACTGATGGGACTGAAGGCTGATCAATCCCGAGGGCCTGATGGTCTGCATCCCAGGGCATTGAAGGAAGTGGTACTGAAGGAAATCATGGATGCATTGGTGATAATTTTCCAAAGTTCTATAGACTCGGGATCAGTTCCTGTGGATTCGAGGGTAGCTTATGTTATCCAACTTTTTAAGAAAGCCGGGAGAGAAAAAAACAGAATTATAGACCAGTTAGCCTGACATCGATTGTGGGGAAGATGCTGGAGTCAATTATACAAGAGGAGATAGCCAAACATTTGGATAGCAGTAACAGGATCGGTCCGAGTCAGCATGGATTTGCGAAGAGGAAATCATGCTTGAGTAATCTTCTGGAACTTTTTGAAGATGCAATTGGCAAAGTGGACAAGGGAGAGCCAATGACTGAATGACTTTGCAAATTATATGGAACACAATATGGGGACAGGTTGTCTTTCCAATAAAGACATTAAGATTGAAGCCTGCATAATAACACGCGCTTCCTTCAAGGCCAGAAAGAAGCCAAGATTGAAACAAAATATCTGACGCTCCAGAGATAAATAATAACTTGTTATTGGATGGGCTTGATTTGGACCCAGCTCTTCCTATACTCTGAAAGGCTACATAATCTTTCAGTCATGCCATTTTCAGACTTGGTAGGAGTGTTTTACTGATAAGAACATTTGTTCTAACTTTCCTTCGTTCTGGGAGTGGAGCACTAGAAGCACTGAGCAACGCTGGTGTTCATTGTAGATCTTGCCACTCCCGTCTGGCAAATTGAATCAATTAAAGATTGCCCTGGTTTACCTTTAACAATGTTGTTGCTATCTGCTTTTTAAGAGACAAACTTTGACAAGCTGACGCACAAGTTGGAGGAACAGCAGTGTCCAGACCCGACACGTCACCCATCCATTCCCCTCGAAAGTGCCGGTAGAACTCAGCAGGTCAGCCAACCGTGGTAGGAAACGGATGGAGAAGTGTTTCTAATATAAGCCCTCCTTCCCCCTGACGTGGAGCAGACAATCAACAGTACCAACATCTTATCATTCAGACTGTACCCAAGTGAAAATGCAAAAGTGAGCCAAGCTGATCACAGCCGACTGCTCACAATGGTTCCCACTGTGAGGGAGGGCACAAATTCCATTCCTGGAATTCTCTTTTTTTTATAGAAAGTTTTGACTGCATTTGTGCCTCACGTAACAAATAAAGCAAGTTCATCCTGACCTCACTGTGAAATAGATTAATTTGGTCAAGTTTGGTTCATAAATTAAAAATGGAGATTTGCTGAGGACCAAAACAGTCAAATTTAAAAGAGAATTTCTCAGCATAATAGAGTCTGGGAAAATTTTAGAAGCTTGGTTTATACTAATCATTGAAACAGTGTATTAACATAGAGATGTATTGTCTGGGCACAGCACCATATTAGATATCTGTCTGAACTGCCTGTCCCAGCTAAGGACAAGGTAGTGGCTTTCATCCAAGTCTCACAAGCTTGTTTTATTTCACAGACGGATGCCCATTCTGGAAACAAGACGGAAGCCATTTGAAAACAAAATAGAGTTAGTTGTCCTTCCGGAATGGGCAGCCGTACTGAAGCTGTGCCAAGATTGGAGAGTAAGGCTGACATTGCTAATATATGTGTCCAGCCTCCCTTGTTTCCCTTAGGCTACGGATCTTTCATTCAGATTTAAAATATGTGTTTTATTGATAAGAACATGTATAATTACACTAACTTTCCTTTGTTCTTTGAGTGGAGCCCGAGAAGCACTGAGCAACGTGTGTGCTCTGTGTAGATCTTGCCACTCCCGTCTGGCAAATTGATTAAAAGGTTGCTTTGGTTTACCTTTAACAATTTTGTTGCTGTCTGCTTTCTTTAAGAGACGAACGTTGACAACTGTGACCTTTGGAATTCTTCAGAATTCATGTTGTGCTATCAATAATGAATGAAAATGCCAACCATCTCCAGAAATGATAAGAAATTATTCTCGCCTCCATGCATATCTGTAGCTGTAGTGCAGTCGCACACCTCCCCACTACTTCAAAGTTAGTTCCTGCACTTGGCAACATCGTTTGGTGTTTGGCGCCTGAAACGCGGCTGTGGGGCTACAAGACAGCCCGGCACCCATGTGGGGATCCGGGGGTGAATCACCCCATGTGGGGGTCCGGGGATGAATTACCCCGTGGGATTCGGAGGTGAATCACCCCATGTGTGGGTCTGAGGGGGGTGGGTGAATCACCCCATGTGTGGGTCTGGGTGGGGGGGTGAATCACCCCGGTGTGTGGGACGGGGGGGGGTGGGTGAATCACCCCATGTATGGGTCTGGGGGGGGGGGGTGAATCACCCCGGTGAGTGGGGCGGGGGGGGGGGTTGGGTGAATCACCCCATGTGTGGGTCGGGGGGTGAATCACCCTGGTAGGGGGGTCGTGGTGCCGATGCAGCCCGGTCAGTGACTCTGGGTGGGCGGAGGGACCAGACTGTCCGCCACTCTGCTGCAACAGACGGGGATGTTGCCGGGTGTATGGCCCCGTGTGTCCGCTGCCCGGTGCCGCGGCCCGCTCCACCCAGCCCCGTGTGTGTGGGCGCTGCCGACCCACAGCCCATGACAGTGCAGTGGGAGCCAGCTTGGGGGAGTAAGGGGAATGGGAGCTGGCTAGCTGGGGGAGTAAGGGGAATGGGAGGTAGCCAGCTTGGGGAATAAGGGGAATGGGAGGTAGCCAGCTTGGGGGAAGTAAGAGGGATGGGAGATATCCAGCTAAACTCCCTCACTTCTTTCTCTACTTCCCTTAATCCCTTCTCTCCTTCCTCCCTTCTCACCCTCCCTGCCTTCCCTTCTTCCCTGCAACACCCACACACACATAATGCAGACTAACACACGTTCATCATGCACAGCCAACCAACACACACACACAACTAAGTTAAGATGGGGTAGAAGCCCAAAGGGTAGGATGTGCCTGAAGCCGAAAATTTAATGCATGGACTGGTTTGTTGCTAATAGTTATTGGTTTTCCCGGATCTAGTTAATTTTATTTTCCGTGTACAGTCACTGAAACAAGTGGTGTTGTAAGTATGCACTTTTCAGAGGTGATCTACACATTTTGTTTGTTACTTGTAGGCTTACATTTAGGCAATTTTATATTAATATGTAGCTTAGATCTGTTTGGTCCATTAACTCGCAGGCACTTTTTAAGCGCACATTTTGATCAATTTCCATAGAGATATAACATCTATAATAGACTTTATTTGTATTTCTATGATTCTACAGACCTTGGCTGGGATCTGCGGCTCACCAAAATTGTTCCCAATTGGGCCCCACACCTCCTAAGATCGGCTTTGGGGGAGGGTAGGGAGGGGGGTGAGTGATTGCAGAATTTTCTGGAGCTCCCTCCAAATGGCAACATTTTGTATGTTCAAAGCTAAAAAGGACTAGGCAGGAATACTAAAATGATCACCTGCAGCTGAGAAAAAAAAGATGATTTGTGCATGGCGAAGCCATGATACTACGAGAATGCCGCTGTCGTCGACCTCCCCCCGTGGCCTCACCCGTGACCATTGCCGCCGACCTTCCCCGACTCACTGACACCGCCGACCCTCGCTGCCTCGCCGGAGCCAACGCCCCTCGCACCCTTTGACCATTCATCCGTTGACCGGCACTTCCGACACTTCACCCGTGTGCCATTCCACTCCCCGTGGGCCTCGACCAGCGACTCTGCTGGCGCTGGCCACTCCACCGCACCACCTGTGGGCTGCAGCCGTCGCCTCAACAGAGTCCGAGGCTCAGCACTGGGCCTGGAGTCTCCACGCTGCAGAGACACACCACGTGATCTGACTACTGTGGGACCTATTCCTCCCCCTCCTCCCACAGGGAAGCTCAATATACAATAGGTGCAGGAGTAGGCCATTCAGGCCTTCGAACCAGCACCGCCATTCACTGTGATCATAGCTGATCATCCACAATCAGTGCCCTGTTCCTGCCTTCTCCTCATATCCCCTGACTCCGCTATCTTTAAGAGCACTATCTAACTCGCATTTGAAAGTGTCCAGAGAACCGGCATCCACCGCCCCCTGAGGCAGCGAATTCCACAGAGTCACAACTCTCTGAGTGAAAAAGAATGTCCTCATCCCCGTTTTAAATAACCATATAACAATTACAGCACGGAAACAGACCCTCTCGGCCCTTCCAGTCCGTGTCCACCATTTATTTTACCCTAGTCTCATCGACCTGCACTCAGACCATACCCCTCCATTCCCTTCCCGTCCATATACCTATCCACTTTACTTTTAAATGTTAAAATCGATCCTGCCTCCACCACTTCTGCTGGAAGCTCATTCCACACAGCCACCACTCTCTGAGTAAAGAGGTTCCCCCTCATGTTACCACTAAACTTCTGTCCCTTAATCCTCATGTCATGCCCTCTTGTTTGAATCTTCCCTACCCTCAATGGGAAAAGCTTATCCATGTCAACTCTGTCTATCCCTTTCATCATTTAAAGACCTCAATCAAGTCCCCCACTTAATCTTCTGTGCTCCAAAGAATAAAGCCCTAACTTGTTCAACCTTTCTCTGTTACATAGATGCTGGAACCCAGGCAACATTCTAGTAAATCTCCTCTGTACTCTCTCTATTTTGTTGACATCCTTCCTATAATTAGGCAACCAAAATTGTACACCATACTCCAGAATTGGTCTTACCAATGCTTTATACAATTTTAACATTACTTTCCTACTCCCATATTCAAAGCTCTGATTTATAAAGGCCAGCACACCAAAAGCTTTCTTTACCACCCTATCTACATGCGATCCCACCTTTAGGGAACTATGCACAGTTATTTCTAGAGCCCTCTGTTCTACAGCATTCCTCAATTCCTTACCATTTACCACGTACGTCCTATTTTGATTTGTCCTGCCAAGATGTAGCACTTCACACTTATCAACATTAAACTCCATCTACCATCTTTCAGCCCACTTTTCCAATTGGCCCAGGTCTCTCTGTAGACTGAAAATCTACTTCATTATCCACAACACCACCAATCTTAGTATCATCTGCATACTTACTAATCCAATTTTCCACCCCATCTTCCAGATCATTGATGTACATGACAAACAACAGTGGACCCAACACTGATCCCTGAGGCACCCCACTGGTCACCGGCTTCCGACCTGACAAACAGCCATCCACCATTACTCTATGACATCTCCCATTTAGCCACTGTTGAATCCATCTTGCTACTCCGCCATTAACACCCAAAGATTGAACCTTCTTAACCAACCTTCCATGGGGAACCTTGTCAAAGGCCTTACTGAAATCCATATAGACAACATCCACTGCTTTACGCTCATGAATTTCCCTAGTAACCTCTTCAATACATACAAGAAGGTTTGTCAAACATGACCTACCAGGCACAAATCCATGTTGACTGTTCCGGATCAGACCCTGTTTATCCAGATTCTTATATATATTATCTCTAAGTATCCTTTCCATTAATTTTCCCACCACTGACGTCAAACTATAATTGCTAGGTTTATTCTTTGAACCCTTTTTAAACAATGGAACAACATGCGCAGTACGCCAATCCTCAGGCACTATTCCCATTTCTAATGACATTTGAAATATTTCTGTCATAATTCCTGTTATTTCTACGCTAACTTCCCTCAATGTCCTTGGGAATATCCTGCCAGGACCTGGAGACTTATCCACTTTTATATTTTTCAAAAGTGTCAGTACTTCCTCCTATTTGAATCTAATAGTTTCCATTGCTACTCTACTGTTTTCCCTTACCTCACAGAGTTGAATATCCTTCTCCTTGGTGAATACCGAAGAAAATAAATTGTTCAATATCTCCCCCATCCCCTTTGGCTCAGCAGATAGCTGTCCATTCTGGCTCTCTAATGGTCCAATTTTATCCCTCATTATCCTTTTGCTATTAATATATCTGTAGAAACCCTTTGGATTTACTTTCACCTTTCTTGCCAAAGCAACCTCATATCTTCTTTTGGCTTTTCTTATTTCTTTCTTAAGATTCTTTTTCCATTTTTTATCCTCATCTAGCACCTCATTTACTCCATGCCTCCTATAAATATTGTAGGTATCGCTCTTTTTTCGAACCAAGTGTCCAATTTCCCTTCAAAACCATGGCTCTTTCCGATTTTTACTATTTCCTTTCAACGGAACAGGGACATAATGATTCTGTACTCTTACAATTTCCCCTTTAAATGTCCTCCATTTCTCTTCTACATCCCTCCCATAAAACAAAACGCCGCAATTCACTCCTTTTAAATCATTACGCATTCCCTCAAAGTTAGCCTTTCTCCAATCAAAAATCTCAACCCTAGGTCCAGTTCTGACTCTCTCCATAATTATATTGAAACTAATGGTATTGTGATCACTGGTCCCAAAGTGCTCACCAACGCATACCTACATCATTGATATGCCTCATTTCCGAACAGGAGGTCCAGCAGTGCCCCTTCTCTGGTCGATACCTCTATGTATTGCTGCAAAAAACTATCCTACACACATTTAACAAACTCCAAACCATCCAGCCCATTTACAGAATGTGTTTCCCAGTCTATTTTTGGAAAATTGAAATCTCCCACAATCACTACCTTGTGCTTACTACTAATATCTGCTATCTCCTTACATATTAGCTCTTCCAATTCTCGCTCCCCATTTGGCGATCTATAATACACCCCTAAAAGTGTTGCTACACCGTTCCCACTTCTCAGTTCCACCCAAATAGCCTCTCTAGATGAGCCCTCTAATCTATCCTGCCAAAGCACTGCTGTAATATCTTCTCTGACAAGCAATGCAACACCTCCACCTCTGGTCCCTCCAATTCTATCACACCTGAAGCAAAGAAATCCTGGAATATTTAGTTTCCAATCACAGGCATCCTGCAACCATGTTTCACTGATTGCCACGTCATATTTCCAGGTGTCAATCCAGGTTCTAAATTCATCCACCTTTCTTACAATGCTCCTAGCATTAGAACATACACACATACCACCATCCATTATTCTCTGTTTATTGTCTTTTTCATCTTTCATGCCTACATTTTGGGTCCGAGTGATTCCCTTCTCTGCCGCTTGCCCCTCACCCTGTCCTCTAGCCCCTTCTACCCGAGTCCCTCCCCCCAGACTTTCTAGTTTAAAGTCTCCTTTGCAAATATCCCCGCCAGGATATTGGTTCCCCTCGGGTTCAAGTGCAACCCGTCCTTTTCATACAGATCATCCCTTCACCAAAAGAGGTCCCAGTGATCAAGAAACTTGAAATCCTGCCCACTGCACCAGTCCCTCAGCCACGCATTTATCCTCCACCTCATTCCATTTCTATTCTCACTGTCACGTGGAACAGCCAGTAATCCTGAAATTGTTACTCTTTTGCTCCTTCTCCTTAACATTCCCCCCAACTCCATAAATTCTCCTTTCAGGACCTCTGCTCTTTTTCTGCTCATGTCATTGGTATCAATGTGTACCACAACATCAGTCTCCTCTCCCTCCCTTTTCAGAATCTTTTCGACACGTTCTGACACATCCGAGACCCTGGCACCAGGGAGGCAAACAACCATCCGCGTCTCCCGACTGCTTCCACAGAATCGCCAATCTGACCCCCTAATTATGGAGTCCCCTATTACAATTGCCCTCCTCTTTTTGCTAACTTTCTGAGCATCAGGGTCGTTCTCTGTGCCGTAGGCCCGGCCGCTGTTGTTGCCCCCAGGTAGGCTCTCCGCTCCAATCGTACCCGAACATGAGTACCTATTTTCCAGGTGTACAGCCACCGGGATACTCTCTAGTCCCTGCCTCTGCCCCTTGCCCTTCCTAACAGTGACCCACTTGTCTGCCTCCCGTGGTCTGGGAGTGACCACCTCGCTGTACCTCCTGTCTATGACCTCCTCACTCTTCCTGACCAGACGGAGGTCATCGAGCTGTTGCTCCAGGTTCCTAACACAGTCCTTTAGGAGCCCCATCTCGACACACCTGGCGCAGATGTAGACGTCTGGAGGGCTATCAGCATCCCTGACCTCCCACATCTGACATCCACAACAGTACACTGCCCTGGCCTTCATACTCCCCCTTACACAGGATACAATATCAACACAATACAAAGTACACTACAAACTGCTGGAATCTGACTGCCAATCAGCAGCTTACCCTAGTCCACTCCCCGCCAATCAGCGGCTTCCTAAAAAAACACTTCTCCGAATGGAGCGTTATGGATTTGGGAAAACAAGCCCCGCGCTGGATTTTTATCCTTTCCAGTCGGGTGTTGCTCCTCCCCCTCCTCCTCTTGCAACGGCTCCTGTGGGCCTCACGATGTGTGGTGCTTTTACAGTAACTACACCACTGCTTGCATTGCCATGCTCTGGCTTTATGTCGTTTTAGGCCACACCTGCAGCACACAATGTCCGCGCTCTCCAGACCCCGGTCACTTGCACTTGTCATGGCGCGTCTCCCACTCGGTTGCACACGCGCCTTCATGACATTGGCGTCGGATGCTGCTGCACGCATCTTTTCCGTGTCTTCGTATCTCCGTAGTTTAGTTTGAAATTCGGCAAAAGGCATTGCCTGCTCACTTTGCGTGACATGGATAGCAAATGGTTTGAAAGATTCAGGCAGTCCCTTCAGAATCATTGCAACTAACAGTCCGTCGCTCAAAACCTCACCAGCGTTCCTCAATGCTGTGATGGCTGTCTCTGCCCGTATAACATATTCACTTGCACTCTCGCTGCTCAACTTTTGAAGTGAAGTCAGTTCTGACTACAGGCGTATTATACGTGGCTTTCCCTTCCCCGCAAAATAATCTCTCAAAATAGTTAGCGCTTTCCGCCCATCGTCCGCTGCTTCTCGCATTACCAGCGACAAACATTTGTCATCCAGAAACTGGATTAGCTCAAAATATGCCTCTGCATTTTTGGCCTCTTCTCCTTCTTTATCGTCGGTAGGCTCTTCCAAGATGGTATCCTTTAGCCCTTTAGCCCTTGCAACCGAAGATGGCCCAAAGATTTCGTCTCCCACATCTCATAGTTCTTTTCATCTCTGTCAAAAACCAGCCATGACCAGCGGCTACTCGACTCGGCGCTCTGTCTACTCGTGGTGCTAGCATAGCATGTTAACTCTCACTGGACACGCGGTACGTTGCTACGTTTCTCTCGGTGGTAAATTCCTGGATAACTGTCTCTGGGTACCTCTGGGTAACTCTAGGTAACTCTGGGCCCATAACCTGTTAGCAGAGGTGAATTGTGCAGCGACTCTTGCAGCCTACCCAGTGCTAGACCGAAGATAATTCCGGAGGAGTAAAAACACAGTGGGGCATCAGTCTTGCTCAAATTGGAAAAAAAAAACCCCTTTATTGACACACATGTGCTTGACACGTCAATAACAGCACTCTCATCGGCTGTTATCATTGCCAGTTATTCACTACCTGCATCAAGTTTGTCTGAGTAACAATACAACATTAAGATTAACGTCTTTACAATTGAGAGCATATTTTTCATATATGTCAACAGTCATCCCTCTTTTCAACAGGAAATCCATAGACTGAGAACAAAGGACGTTTCACAGGTAACCATTGATGAAAGGGCTCAGATGCAAATCGAGTGAGCAGGAAACAAGATAATATGTGGAGTCTAGAGTGGGGGTGTGGGTTGGTGGTGAGGAGGGAACAAACAGATAATGGCAACGTTTTCAAGACAGTTTGAGCAGAAGTACACCAAGTTCAAATCAGCCATCATTACATTTCTAACAGAAGCGCTGCATATTAATTCACCACCATTCGCGCAATCCTGTTTATAACAGGAAATAAACGGACTGAAATGAAGTACTTTTCATATCAGGCCCCGGTAACATTTTGTGAAAGGCCACAGATGCAAATTAAGCCACAGATGAAAACCAGAATCAATTGGGAGATAGTGGAGTGAGGAGAGAGGGAGGCAAAGAGAGTTGTCAAGGTAGTTTGAATTTCTGGACATTGTGGTTCTAATGGAAACATTCCACTGGTCAAATCTCCCCTGTGCTGTTATCATGTTTATAATGGCAGCTCTATGAGAACAAGGCACCAGTCAGGCAGTCATTCAATGTTATTTGTATCGCACATTTAAAAATAACTCATGTTGACCAAAGTGCTTTACATCAGTGTAGATACTAATGTGCTGCATACATTGGTACACAACCTAACAATACATACATACACTGTTTACAGCATCAAAGCAACGAATGAAAGAATGGGTCGACTGGGATTGCGTTCACCGCAATTTAGAATGATGAGAGGGGATCTAATAGAAACATTTAACATTCTTAAAGGTTTGGACAGGCAATATGCAGGAAAAATGTTCCCGATATTGGGGAGTCCAGAGCCAGGGGTCACAGTTTAAGAATAAGCGGTAGATCATTGAGGACTGAGATGTGGAAAAACGTTTTCAGCCAGAGAGTTGTGAATCTGTGAATCTGTGGGATTCTCTGGCACAGAAGGCAGTGAAGCCAATTCACTGGATGTTTTCAAGACAGAGTTAGATTTAGCTAAAGGGATAGTCAAGTCAAGTCGTCAAGAGAGTTTATTGTCGTGTGCCAGATAGGACAATAAACTCGTGCGCATGCGCCGAACTGAGAGGCTGCAAGTCCTTGTAGCTCCGAGTTTTGTTTCATGTTTTAGTGTTTAGAGTGCTTTGTAGTGCTTTGTTTAGTGTTTTGCTTAGTTTTAG
Organism: Raja brachyura; assembly: GCA_963514005.1. The sequence goes on along the minus strand of CAUPSL010001522.1, from coordinate 75,370 downwards.
AAATATATAAATTAGGTGCAGGAGTAGACCATTCGGCCCTTCGAGCCTGCACCGCCATTCAATATGATCATGGCTGATCATCCAACTCAGTATCCTGTACCTGCCTTCTCTCCATACCCGCTGATCCGCTTAGCCACAAGGGCCACATCTAACTCCCTCTTATATATAGCCAATGAACTGGCCTCAACTACCCTCTGTGGCAGAGAGTTCCAGAGACCCACCACTCTCTGTGTGAAAAAAGTCCTTCTCATCTCGGTCCTAAAGGATTTCCCCCTTATCCTTAAGCTGTGACCCCTTGTCCTGTACATCCCCAACATCGGGAACAATCTTCCTGCATCCAGCCTGTCCAACCCCTTAAGAATTTTGTAAGTTTCTATAAGATCCCCTCTCAATCTCCTAAATTCTAGTGAGTATAAACCGAGTCTATGCAATCTTTGTTCATAAGACTGCCTGACATCCCAGGAATCAGTCTGGTGAACCTTCTCTGCACTCCCTCTATGGCAATAATGTCCTTCCTCGAATTTGGAGACCAGAACTGTACGCAATACTCCAGGTGTGGTCTCACCAAGACCCTATACAACTGAAGTAGAACCTCCCTACTCCTATACTCAAATCATTTTGCTATGAAAGCTAACATACCATTCGCTTTCTTCACTGCCTGCTGCACCTGCATGCCTACTTTTAATGACTGGTGTAACATGACACCCAGGTCGCGCTGCATCTCCCCTTTACCTAATCGGCCACCATTTAAATTATGGTCTGCTTTCCTATTTTTGCCACCAAAGTGGATAACCTCACGTTTATCCACATTATACTGCATCTGCCAAACATTGGCCACTCACCCAGCCTATCCAAATCACCTGGCAGTCTCCTAGCATCCTCCTCACAGCTAACACTGCACCCCCCCCCCCCCCCCCCCCAGCTTAGTGTCATCCGCAAACTTGGAGATTGCTTTAAATCCCCTCATCCAGATCATTAATGTATATCGTAAATAGCTGGGGTCCCAGCACTGAGCCTTGCGGTACCCCACTAGTCACTGCCTGCCATTATGAAATCGACCCGTTTACCCCTACTCTTTGCTTCCTGTTTGCCAGCCAGTTCTCTATCCACATCAATACTGAACCCCCAATGCCGTATGTTTTAAGTTTATATACTAATCTCTTTTGCGGGACCTTGTCGAAAGCCTTCTGGAAGTCCAGATACACCACATCCACTGGTTTAGTTTCGTTCTTGTCAAGGATAAGGACAAGGACTGGACTTGGATACAAGTCCTTGTAGCTCGGAGTTTTTGTTTAGTGTTTTTAGCGAGGAGGCAGCGCTGACGGGCAACACAATCGCCAGATTTTCCGGTGCTCTCTCCCTCCTTCGCTCGGTAACCTCCTGGATAATCTTGTGCCTCTAGGCTAACAACTAGCCTAGCTACATACAGGCCTCCAGAACACCAACTAGCTCAGGTTACCTCCAAGGCTACTCCCAGGCTTTCAGGTTAATCAGCTAGCCCATGCTACATAACCATATAACCATATAACAATTACAGCACGGAAACAGGCCTTCTCGGCACTTCCAGTCCGTGCCGACCATTTATTTTCCCCTAGTCTCACCTACCTGCACTCAGACCATACCCCTCCATTCCCTTCCCGTCCATATACCTATCCACTTTACTTTTAAATGTTAAAATCGATCCTGCCTTCACCACTTCTGCTGGAAGATCATTCCACACAGAGACCACTCTCTGAGTAAAGAAGTTACCCCTCATGTTACCCGTAAACTTCTGTCCCTTTAGTCGCATGTCATGCCCTTTTGTTTGAATCTTCCCTACCCTCAATGGGAAAAGCTTATCCATGTCAACTCTGTCTATCTCTTTCATTATTTTGAAGACCTCAATCAAGTCCCCCCTTAACCTTCTGCGCGCCAAAGAATAAAGACCTAACTTGTTCAACCTTTCTCTGTAACTTAGTTGCTGGAACCAAGGCAACATTCTAGGCCTCCAGGATTCCAGCTGGCCTAGGCCACCTCCAGACCTCCAGGATGGCCTATGTTACGCAAACACAGGTCCAGGAAATGCTATACTCACAGAAAGATCACTTCGCTGAGCTCCTTCAACAACAACAGCATAACTTTAAAGACTTCATTAAACTCATCCTGGACAGCTCGAACCAACGGCTACATGAGCTAACAAGAGAAAACCAAGAACTTAAAATTAGTCTCCAGTACACTCAAAATGAAGTTGACATCTCAAATCCAATTACAGCAATCATTCTACTGAATTGAAAGCACTGCAGACGGAGCGGCTCAAAGGCTGTGAGGGGCGTCTCTCCACAGATGCAATGATGGACTACCTTGAGGGCCAATCTAGAAGGAATAATTTATCTTTGAGGGTCTACCCGAATCACCTAATGAGACGTGGGCTGAGTCGGAGGATAAAGTCCGTAAACTACTGGTGGAAAATCTGAAAATGGGTCAACAGCACGCCATAGATATGGAGCGTGTACACCGTACAGCCAAACCAGCTCAGAATGGCAGATCCAGACCAGTGGTGGTTAAGTTCCTCCGATACAAGGATAAGCAGGCGGTCCTCGCAAAGGCCAAATTATTCAAAGGTACAGCCATTCTCATCAATGAAGATTTCACTGAAGCATTTCGCCAAAAGCGGAAGGAGCTGCTCCCAGCAATGCGTGCAGCACGGAATCGCGGGGACACTGCTTACTTAAGGCACGACCGTCTTATTGTCCATCCTGCCAACCAACGCAAAGCATCAAGTGAGACAGTAGCCTAGTCTACTCCCTGCCGGACTGGTCAGTGTTGGATGCTGCTGAATTACCTTTTTTTAACTCTTCTTTATGGATTTGAACTATTTAAGCTCACTCACAGATAATGGTCAAACTCAGGACAATTCTATAGCCTCTAATCCTTTCATCACATGTAATACTGATAATGATGCAGGCATGATGAACTCTATAATCCTGATATGAACTGTGATGGCTTGAAAAATGCTAATGTATCATGTCAATATTACTCTGACGATCAGTTCATCAATTTGTTACAAACCTCCAGATTCTGATTCTGTCACATTTATCGATGCCCTCTGTCTGCCGCTAGAAATGATAACCAAAGAACGTAAAATGTGTTTTCTACTTGGAGACTTCAACATCAACCTCCTTAAAAGCGATTCACCTCTCTCGACAGATTTCCTTCATGTTCTCTTTTCAACTCACTTTTATCCATTGATACATAAACCGACGAGAATAACCAGCACCTCAGCTTCACTCATTGATAACATCTTGGCAAACAGTCTGGATTACAAAATGTCTTCTGCTATATTGTTAGCTGATATCTCTGATCATCTCCCTGTATTCCAAATTGTACATATCAACTCAGAATAAGTAAAAGCAATAGCTGTGATCATAAGAAACAGAATATCGCAAATATACCAATAGAAATATGGAAGCTTTTAAATGTGTAATTGGTGGACAATCATGGGATGAGGTTCTTAGGCTGCAAGATGTCAATGAAGCTTATGAGGCGTTCCTTTCCCTTATTAATACCTCTTCGGAGAAATGCTTTCCCTTAATTTCTACCAAGATTAAGAAAGCTGCCGCATTTGACAAACCCTGGTTCACTAAAGAATTGAAGAAAAGCATTTTGATTAAAAATAAACTATACAAGAAATCTATTTTGTATCCCACACCATTCAATGTGGAATCATATAAAGTTTACAAAAATAATCTTACTCACTATTTAAGGCAAGTAAAAAATAAATACTTTACTGATAAATTAATGCAAGCGTCAAATGACATCAAATCAACTTGGAACCTCAGCAACCAAGTGCTAAATCGTAAAAAAGCCCCACCTGATGCGCTCACAGAGATGTTAGGAACAGATGATACTATTCATAACCCAAAGGAGATAGTTGATGGTTTCAATGATTTTTTTGTCAACGTTGGGTCCTCATTGGCTTCAACCATTAAGGACTCCAATGAAGACCTTTGTAAATTGATTAAGGTCAATTATCTACTTTGTCCCCCTTGTCCCAAAGAAGTCTACAACATAATTGTGAGTCTAAAGAACTCTGCAGAGGCCATGATGGAGTTACAACCACTCTCTTAAAAAAAGTTATTGATCATATTACTGAGCCACTAGCACATATTTTTTCTTTATCTCTCCAATCTGGTGTCATTCCTCTAGATTTAAAGATTGCCAAAGTCATACCAATCTATAAATCATGTGACCCTAAATAATTTGGTAATTACCGCCCAATATCTATTCTCCCCTGTCTCTCACAAATCATAGAAAGACTAGTGTACACAAGAATCCTAAACCATCCAACTGTTAATAATATTTTATATAACCATTGATATGGCTTTAGGAAGAAGTACTCTATGGAGCGTGCATTATTACAACTTATTAATAACATCCCTACTGCTCTAGATGAACATAAATTTGCTCTTGGTGTCTTTCTAGATCTATCCTAGGCATTTGATATAGTCAACCATTCAATCTTAATCTCTAAACTCAATAGATATGGGGTAAAGGATGTGGCGCTTCTATGGTTAACCAACTATTTAGCCAATAGAGTGCAATTTGTCTATCTAAATGGAAACTCATCCAATAAATTGAGAATTCACTGTGGGGCACCACAAGGCTCCATCCTTGGTCCTTTGCTATTCTTGATCTATATAAATGACTTATCCTATAGCTGTAGAGTACTTCTTCCTGTCCTGTTTGCCGATGACACCAATCTTATAGCTTCATGTAGTGATCTAAAATCATTGGTTGAATTAGTTAATGAAGACATGTCTCATGTCTCTAAGTGGTTTCAAGTGAACAAGCTCTCTCTCAATATCAAAAAATGCAATTACATGATCTTCTGCAATAAAAACATTTTTTTTCTCAAAGACAAATCTAAATTTTTTATCAATGGACATGAAATTCCTGAAGTAACATATACAACATTTTTAGGAGTAACCGTTGATCAAAATTTAACTTGGAAAGAACATATCAATATTGTCTGCAGAAGATCAATGAAAATGCTTGGTATTCTGAGAAAGGTTTGTGCATTTATTCACCCGTCTTCCCTTCTAACAATATATTACAGTTTGATTTTTCCTTATTTCAATTATTGTAATATTGTTTCGGGTTCTACCTATCCTTCATATCTTTCTAAGCTGCTCATCACACAGAAGAAATTTATGAGATTAATTTCTCACTCAAATTCACCTTCTGCCTCTCTTTTCAAGAAGTACGCAATATTGTCTGTAGATATACTGAATGCATTCCAAATATGTATTATTATTTTCAAATATCTTAAACGTAAACATGATTTGCCTGTTTCTCTTCATGATCTTTTCACCCTTTCTTCTAATATTCACTATTACACAACCAGAAGAAGAAATTATCTTCATCTTCCGTTTTGTCCAACATCCAAACACCAACATTGCATTACTTTTAAAGGTCCTAAATTTTGGAATACCCTGCCTCTGTCATTAAAGTCTCACACCTCCTTAGCCACCTTTAAGATTGAGCTTAAAACGTTTCTCATCATGTCCTGAGTTCTGATCTCCAGCTTTTTGTACTGCTATTTATGAGCTCAAACTACTCCTGTTGATTCTTATCTCATACTATACCTTATTATTTGATGTATTTTCATATTCTTAATTTCATATTTTTAATTTTCATTCTTAAACTGTATTATTGTTTATTATTGTCTTTTTTATTTCTCCAACCCCCTGATTCACCATTAACGCTCATTTTCAGAAGGGAGCGGACTTTGTATAAGCCCCCTGGGCTTCCCTTCCCTCCCAGCACTGTATGGTATTATAAATTGATCGCTTGTCTTCTTGGTGCAAAAAAAAGAGGTGGTAGAGGCGGATAGAGGCGGTAGAGCGAGGTAGAGGGGGGTAGATGGCGGTAAATGAGGTAGAGGCGGTAGAGCGTGGTAGAGGGGGGTAGAGGGGGGTAGAGGGCTGTAGAGGGGGTAGAGGCGGATAGAGGGGTAGAGGGGGTAGAGGGGGTAGCGGGGGTAGAGGGGGTAGAGGGGGAAGAGGTGGTAGTGGCGCATAGAGGCAGTACAGCGGCGTAGAAGGTAAATGGTAGGGAATTGAGATATTCTGTGGAACAGAGGAATCTAGGAATGACTGTGCATAGTTCCCTGAAGGTGGAATCGCACGTAGATAGGGTGGTAAAGAAAGCTTTTGATGTGCTGGCCTTTATAAATCAGAGCATTGAATATAGCAGTAGGGAAGTAATGTTAAAATTGTACAAGGCATTGGTGAGACCAATTCTGGAGTATGGTGTACAATTCTGGTCGCCGAATTATAGGAAGAATGTCAACAAAATAAAAGAGTACAGGGGAGATTTACTAGAATGTTGCCTGGGTTCCAGCAACTAAGTTACAGAAAAAGGTGGAACAAGTTAGGTCTTTATTCTTTGGAGCGCAGAAGGTTAAGGGGCGACTTGATTGAGGTCTTTAAAATGATGAAAGGGATAGACAGAGTTGACGTGGATAAGCTTTTCCCATTGAGGGTAGGGAAGATTCAAACAAGAGGGCATGACATGTGAATTAAGGGACAGAAGTTTAGGGGTAACATGAGGGGGAACATCTTTACTCAGAGAGTGGTGGCTGTGTGGAATGATCTTCCAGCAGAAGTGGTGGAGGCAGGATTGATTTTAACATTTAACAGTAAAGTGGATAGGTATATGGACGGGAAGGGAATGGAGGGGTATGGTCTGAGTGCAGGTAGATGGGTCCAGGGGAAAATAAATGGTCGGCACGGACTGGAAGGGCCGAGAAGGCCTGTTTTCCGTTCTGTAATTGTTATATGGTTATATGGTTATAAGGGGGTAGAGGGGGGTAGAGGCGGTAGAGCGGGGTAGAGGGGCGTAGAAGGGGCAGGCACGTGCCGTGAGTAATTACTCAGGGTAGGCACTCAGTCGGCTTTAAAAACAAATTAAACCACGCATGCGCAGATTGTTCACTCCGCAAAAATAAAAAATAAAACTAAAAACAGTACCAATTCAATTTTCCCAAGGCTTCCTAGTCTCCTTTATCCTTAATTACTGAATGGGTGGGGGGTGAAGTGTGATGGCAGGTGGAGAGATGATGGGAAAAACGGGAGTACAGGAAAAAACGTTGAATCAGTTGTCATCTTATTAAATGACAACACTTACTCAAGGGTCCAATAGGGGGAGTGTTCCTTTCACAGCGTCTGTGGCAGGGGTAAAGTTGCGGGGAGGGCAGGAGTGTTGAGAAGGAGGGGGTCGGGGATAATGGCAGTAACTCACTCACTCACCGCTGCCACAGCTCTCCAGGCGCGCAGCCACGCATTGTAGCCGGGGATAGAAGCAGCTCGGGTAGCTGCGAGCGGACGCCGGGAGCTGACAGCAGAAATGGCAACCACTTCAGCGCCTTCTGCCGGCCCGCTCCCCTCTGGCAGTGCTCTCCGGCGGAACACCTCATCAGCCGCTCGCCGACTTCGCTCATGTCATCTCCTTCCCGCAAAAACTTAAATACCCACAGCCGAGTAACCTCAATCGCGCTGTTGGATTTTAAGGATTTGCGGGACATGAGTGAGGCCGATGAGCGGCAGTAGAGAGGTTTTTAGACGGAGAGCTGCCAGAGGTGAGCGGGTGCCGGCAGAAGGCGCTGAGGTGGCGGCCGGTTCCGCTGTCCGGCCCGACTGCCGCTCAAAGCCACCCGAGCTGCTTCTTACCATCTTCAATGCTGTGGATCCGTGCAAGGAGCATCGCAAGTGGCATTATCCCGATCCCCTCCTTCACAACATTCGTGCACTCCCCGCAAATTTACCCCGGGCCAGACTCCCAAACGCTATGAAAGGAACTCTCCCCCCACCCCCACAACCCGGGCAATACGGTATTTAAAAAAACACACCAAGAAATGTACTTGCCACGTTATTGGTACACACATTCCACTCTTCTCTCACTGTTTCCTAGGATACACTTAATATAATGACAATCCATATTTGAAAACCCCGCCAAGAAACTAGCGCTGCGCATGTTCAGTAGGCTGCTGCAAAGGCAGAGTTTCAGCTGCCTTCAGCCCCGCTTGAGATTGACGGCTTGAAGCAGCGCTGACGGCACGTGGGCTGCACAGACCTTCAAGGGTTACAAGCGCTGCGGATGAAAGGCAGGGAGAATGATGCCTACCTCAGAGATCGATCTCTTACATGGGCATCCTTCTTCCCTGCCTTTACTATTTATATTTAGAAATTACTATGTTATCATTGAAGTCAGGGTCGGTGTGATCCCATGTTTGGGGGACCGACTCCCCTCTCCCGCCCCCTCCCTCTCTCTCGGTAAGTCCCCCCTCCGCGACCGATGACCCTCTGTTTCTGTCTTCAAATTCCAGTCAACTTTGGTCAGCTCCTCCCTCCCTCCCTCATCGCTCCGGCGGTGAATGTCAGGAGCCGGAGCCCGGAGCGGAGAGACTGCGGCTGCCTCTGGGATGGATGCGCTCAGGGCGGGGATTTATTAATGAGCCGAAGCACTGAGGTGAGCGGATATTTCACCGCACTCTTCACCTGCTCCCTGAACTTGGACTGGGTCACCGCGTAAATAAATGTGTTGGTGCAGCAGCTGAGATTACTCAGCAAAAACCCGACGTTGTTAAAGATCATTTGAGACACAGTCATATAATTTCCAAGTCCTGTGATCTGATAATAGATGACGTTTACAACCGTCGTCAACCACAGGAGGATGAAGCTGCCGGAGATGGTGAAGAGTAAAACCACAGACCTCACCCTGCTCTCCATCTCCGGGTCACTGCGGTTCTCCCCCTTGCTCTCACCCTTCAGCCCCTTACGAACCCGACTGGCCACTAAAATATGGCGGACTGTCAGAGCGTTGAGCAGCAGGATTACAGCGAAAGGGAGGAGCGGAGTTAAAACCGTGTCGATCCAGTCAAATGCCACCCACCCGGGGTCAGTGTAAACACTGTCCAATAGGCGACAGCCCCACGGGACATTGCCGATGATTGTCCGGGGTTCATATGCGAAGTAGCGGGGAAGGTTTTTCAGACAGAGCAGGACGCCGGCTGCTGCCAGAACCGCAGCCGCAGTTTTCCCGGTGCAATATTTAGCTTTCAGCTTCTGGCAACAAATGGCGACAAAGCGATCAAAGGTGAAAGTGACGGTGAACCAGACAGAACAATCTGTAGCTGCAGACGTCAGTACAACGATAACACTGCACACAGGGGTGATGGACAGGAAACTCCAATAAAAGTAAGGATATCGGAGCTGATACAAAATGACCTCGGTGATGACGGCCAGTAGATCGGCCGTTGCCATGGCCACCAGGTAGCGAGTGGTGCAGGTGGAGAGGCCGCACTTTCCCCGGGACAGGATCACAATCGCCACTAAATTCACTGCGGAAAGACAAGGGAACGGACACTGGGCATTTAGTCAACACGATCACCGGGGCTGACTAAATACCGGCTCGACTTTCAGCTCAAGATCAGGAGTCTTGGAGTCGGTGCGCGGCTGCTGTAAGTTTGACAATGTCAGATCCGGCTCCGACTGTGCCCGACCTGCTTGCCTGCTTCAGGGGAGCAGAGATAAGGCGACGGGCGGGTGGGGTAAATTGCGGGAATGGAACGAGCAGCCACCCGCTACAATAGGCGCAATGGTCCTTTCTATATTGAACCCTGCTGCTGCTCACAGTCTCTGATGGGGCCACTTTCACAGACTTAACCGCGAGCTGCCACCGCGTTTAACAAGGGCTCTGGGAACTCGGCATCTGATGGGGACGAGGAGGGAGGCTTCCAGAGGGAATGCAGGGAGAACATGGAATCCGACAGCAGAGTGTCTCCGTTAATGGATTCTTTCCACAGTGAGTTCAGTTCAGTAACAAAACACACACACACACACACGCCGGTAGATCCGAGGCCACTGGTCTAGGAAAGGGATTTAATCATTGACCAGCAGGCTGTGGATGGAATCCGACTGTGACAATTGGACTCCCCAGTGACAGTGCCCACGGGAGCCCCTGTTTACTCTGATCAATAACTCAGTCACAGTGAACTTCACAATGTGAAGTTCACTGCGTACAGGTTTGGTGTCCTAGGAAAGACATTCTTGCCATAGAGGTAGTACAGAGAAGGTTCACCAGACTAATTCCTGGGATGTCAGGACATTCATATGAAGAAAGACTGGATAGACTCGGCTTGTACCCGCTGGAATTTAAAAGACTGAGGAGGGATCTTATAGAAACTTCCTAAATTCTTAACGAGTTGGACAGGTTAGATGAAGGAAGCTTCTTTCCCGATGTTGGGGAAGTCCAGAACAAGGGGTCACAGTTTAAGGATAAGGGGGGAGTCTTTTAGGACCGAGAGGAGAAGATAATTTTTCACACAGAGAATGGTGAATCTGTGGAATTCTCTGCCACATGAAGTAGTTGAGGCCAGTTCATTGACTATATTTAAGAGGGAGTCAGATGTGGCCCTTGTTGCTAATGGGATCAGGGGGTATGGAGAGATGGCAGGTACAGGATACAAAGTTGTATGATCAGCCATGATCATATTGAATGGCGGTGCAGGCTCGAAGGGCCAAATGGCCTCTATTCCTGCACCTATGTTCTATGTTTCTGACCCCTCTCTCCCGGTCACCCCGTCCCGGAGAGCTGCCTGCCTGCCTGTCCCGAGCACTGGGACAACTCTGGGCAAGGTGCCACTGAAGACAAGAACAACATTCTAGTGGCTCCCGCTCGGCAGCAGTGAGAGAAAACGAGGGTTCGTTTCAGCTGTCTGAAAATAAGAAAAATCACAGCAGCGTTAATTCACACATATTTCACTGAGAGAATTGATATTCTTCACATATTCTTGTGCAACGATCATCAGTTGGGAACGTGCAACATGATGAGAATCAGGTCAACACTAGTTAACACACGGAGTTATAAAACTTGAATTGTTCTGCTCACTTACCAGGGACTCCAACGGCAGCAATGATCGCGTACAGGATATTCTGCACGTCTAAATATTCCAGATATCGCTGCACCATTTTCTCAGTCCAGCGACGTGTCCCCGTGAGCTGCCGGTAATGTCTCGGAATGAAATGCTGTGGCAGAACATTTCTCGAGATTTTATGTCATTTTCCGTCTCCACCGGGACAGTGAAGTTTCAACAGAGTTTAAAAATAGAGATTTAGAAATGATTCACAAACAGATGACATCAGCCGAGTGAGTGAAATCCCTGCTGAGACAGACAGTTTGTGATTTATTCAGGGAATTGATTGAGAAACTCTAAAGACTGGGAATTGTGGCGATAGACACTGAGGGATGGAAATTGGGAGCGGCGCCATTGTTCCAGCAAAGGGGATATTGTTTCAAACTCCATCAGATCCAACTCTCCACCTCATGTTGTTTGTCTGATTTCCTTCGATCCATTTCACACAGCAACGCAATGCCAAATTCCAGGGACCCTCTCAGGGCTTCTGGTGCCCAGTTTGAAGGTGGACTGGACAGGGCGACATTTGTCCACAGGTTGAGGAATTAGTTCAACACATCACCTCGGACAATAATGCCCCTCCCTCCACTCTGCTTCAACAGATCACCTCGCCGTATCATATGATCGCACCCAATATGGTCGCGGCTTCACTGACTGTGACCTCAACCCCACACTCCCGCTGCTGACCCCGGGAACCATTCACCCCCTGCTTGCCTGGAATAGATCTGACTATACCATGGGACAATAACATTCTCTGCCTTCATCATCTCTGAGGAGGAACGACCCAAAGATTCACGAGAACAGAAAAGTTGCCGCCTTAGAATGGTCCTATACCTAAGTAAAACGGCGAATGATGCAGCATTTCTCCATCCTCTCTTTCTCTCTCCCTCCATCCTCACTGCTGTCGCTCTCTCTGTACTGTTACGCTCTCTTCTACGCTCTCGATTCCCCCTCTCCGGGCTGCCCCCTCTCCGTCCACTGAAGGAGTGACACAGAGTGGCATAGTAATGGTGGAAGGACAAAAATGGGGCAGCACTAACGCAGTGACGCACTGTGGTGATACTGATGGAATGACACACTGTGGTGGTACTGATGGAGTGACACACTGTGGTGGTACTGATGGAGGGGCACACTGGTGGTACTGATGGAGTGACACACTGGTGGTACTGATGGAGGGGCACACTGTGGTGGTACTGATGGAGGGGCACACGGTGGCGGTACTGATGGAGGGACACACTGTGGTGGTACTGATGGAGGGGCACACTGTGGTGGTACTGATGGAGGGGCACACTGGTGGTACTGATGGAATGACTCACTGTGGTGGTACTGATGGAGTGACACACTGTGGTGGTACTGATGGAAGGATAGCTTGTGGTGGTACTGATGGAGGGGCACACTGTGGTGGTACTGATGGAGGGACACACTGTGGTGGTACTGATGGAGGGGCACACTGGTGGTACTGATGGAATGACACACTGTGGTGGTACTGATGGAGTGACACACTGTGGTGGTACTGATGGAAGGATAGCTTGTGGTGGTACTGATGGAGGGGCACACTGTGGTGGTACGGATGGAGGGACACACTGTGGTGGTACTGATGGAGGGGCACACTGTGGTGGTACTGATGGAGTGACACACTGGTGGTACTGATGGAGGGGCACACTGTGGTGGTACTGATGGAGGGACACACTGTGGTGGTACTGATGGAAGGACACACTGTGGTGGTACTGATGGAGGGGCACACTGTGGTGGTACTGATGGAGGGACACACTGTGGTAGTACTGATGGAGGGACACACTGTGGTGGTACTGATGGAGTGACACACTGTGGTGGTACTGATGGAGTGACACACTGGTGGTACTGATGGAGGGGCACACTGTGGTGGTGCTGATGGAGTGACACACTGGTGGTACTGATGGAGGGGCACACTGTGGTGGTACTGATGGAGGGGCACACTGGTGGTACTGATGGAATGACACACTGTGGTGGTACTGATGGAGTGACACACGGTGGCGGTACTGATGGAAGGACACACTGTGGTGGTACTGATGGAGGGGCACACTGTGGTGGTACTGATGGAGGGGCACACTGGTGGTACTGATGGAATGACACACTGTGGTGGTACTGATGGAGTGACACACTGTGGTGGTACTGATGGAAGGATAGCTTGTGGTGGTACTGATGGAGGGACACACTGTGGTGGTACGGATGGAGGGACACACTGTGGTGGTACTGATGGAGGGGCACACTGTGGTGGTACTGATGGAGTGACACACTGGTGGTACTGATGGAGGGGCACACTGTGGTGGTACTGATGGAGGGACACACTGTGGTGGTACTGATGGAAGGACACACTGTGGTGGTACTGATGGAGGGGCACACTGTGGTGGTACTGATGGAGGGACACACTGTGGTAGTACTGATGGAGGGACACACCGTGGTGGTACTGATGGAGTGACACACTGTGGTGGTACTGATGGAGTGACACACTGGTGGTACTGATGGAGGGGCACACTGTGGTGGTGCTGATGGAGGGGCACACTGTGGTGGTACTGATGGAGGGACACACTGTGGTGGTACTGATGGAGGGACACACTGTGGTGGTACTGATGGAGGGGCACACTGTGGTGGTACTGATGGAGGGGCACACTGTGGTGGTACTGATGGAATGACACACTGTAGTGGTACTGATGGAGTGACGCACTGTGGTGGTATTGATGGAGGGACACACTATGTGGTGGTACTGATGGTCTGACGCACTGTGGGGTTGTACAGATGGACTGACATTCTGTAGGGTAGTACTGATGGAAGTGACACTGTGGGGCAGCACCATTGCAATGACACCGTGAAATAGTACTTATGGAGTGACACACCGTGGGGTAATTCTATTGGAATGACACACTGTGGGGGTGGCGTGAGAGACAACAGACGATAGGTGCAGAAGTAGGCCATTTGGCCCTTCGAACCAGCATCGTCATTCAATGTGTTCATGGCTGAACATCATCAATCAGTACCCCGTTCTTGCCTTCTCGCCATATCCCCTGACTCCGCTATTTCTAAGAACGCAATCTAGTTCTCTCTTGAAAGCATCCAGAGAACCTGCTTCTACCGCCCTCTGAGACAGAGAATACCACAGACTCACCACTCCCTGTGAGAAAAAGTATTTCCTCGTCTCCATTCTAAATGGCTTACTCCTTATTCTTAAACTGTGGCCCCGTGTTCTGGACTCCCCCAACATCGGGAACATGTTTCTTACTTCTAGCGTGTCCAAGCCCTTAACAATCTTATATGTTTCAATGAGAACCCTTCGCATAGAAACAGAGAAACATAGAAAATAGGTACAGGAGTAGGTCATTCGGCCCTTCGAGCCTGCACCGCCATTCAATATGATCATGGCTGATCATCCAGCTTAGTATCCTGTGCCTGCCTTCCCTCCATACCCCCTGATCCCTTTAGCCTCAAGGGCCACATCTAACTCCCTCTTAAATATAGCCAATGAACTGGCCTCAACTACCTTCTGTGGCAGAGAATTCCGCAGATTCACCCCTCTCTGTGTGAAAAATGTTCTTCTCATATCGGTTCTGAAAGACTTCCCCATTATCCTGAAACTGTGACCCCTTGTTCTGGACTTCCCCACCATCGGTAACAATCTTCCTGCATCTAGCCTGTCCACTCCCTCAAGAATGTTGTAAGATTCAATAAGATCCCCCCTCAATCTTCTTAATTCTAGCGAGTACAAGCCGAGTCTATTCAGTCTTTCTTCATATGAAAGTCCTGCCATCACAGGAATCAGACTGGTGAACCTTCTCTGAACTCCCTCTATGGCAAGAATGTCTTTCCTCAGATTGGGAGAATAAAACTGTACACAATGCTCCAGGTGTGGTCCCACCAAGGCCCTGTACAACTGAAGTAGAACCGCCCTGCTACTATACTCAAATCATTTTGCTACGAATGATAACATGCCATTCGCTTTCTTCACTGCCTGCTGCACCTGCATGCCTACTTTCAATGACTGGTGTACCATGAGACCCAGGTCTCGTTGCATCCTCCCTTTTCCTAATCGGCCACCATTCAGATAATAGTCTACTTTCCTGTTCTTGCCACCAAAGTGGATAACCTCACATTTATCCACATTATACTGTATCTGCCATGCACTTTTCCCATGCACCCAACCTATCCAAGTCACCTTAGAGCCTCCTAG
Organism: Raja brachyura; assembly: GCA_963514005.1. The sequence goes on along the minus strand of CAUPSL010001522.1, from coordinate 60,215 downwards.
CATCTTCCTCACAGCTAACTCTGCCCCCAAGCTTCGTGTCATCCGCAAACATGGAGATGTTGCATTCAATTCACTGGTCCAAATCATTGAGATACATTGTAAATAGCTGGGATCCCAGCACTGAGCCTTGCGGTACCCTTCTAGTCACTGCCTGCCATTCTGAAAAGGACCCGTTCACTCCTCCACTTTGCTTCCTGTTTGGCAGCCAGTTCTCTTTACACAGCAATACTGAACCCACAATACCGTGTGCTTTAAGTTTGCATACGATTCTCTTATGTGGGACCTTGTCGAAAGCCTTCTGAAAGTCCAGATATAACACATCCACTGGTTCTCCCTCATCCACTCTACTAGTTACATCCTCGAAAACATCTATGAGATTCGTCAGACATGATTTACCTTTCATAATTCCATGCTGACTGTGTCAAATAATTTCACCACTTTCCAAATGTGCTGCAATCCCATCTTTAATAACTGACTCTAGCATTTTCCGCACCACCGATGTTAGACTAACTGGTCTGTAATTCCCCGTTTTCACTCTCCCTCCGTTTTTAAAACGTGGGGTTATATTAGCTACCTCCAATCCTCAGGAACTATCCAGAATCTAAAAGGTTTTGAAAAATTATCACTAAAGCATCCACTCTTTCTGGGGCTACTTCCTTAAGCACTCTGGGATGCAGCCTATATGGCCCTGCGGATTTATCGGCCTTTAATCCATTCAATTTACCTAACACCACTTCCCGACTAACCGGGATTTCATTCAGTTCCTCCATCTCATTTAAACCCCGGTCCCCTGCTATTTCCGGCAGATTATCCATGTCTTCCTTCGTGAAGACAGAACCAAAGTAGTTAATCAATCGGTCTGCCATGTCCGTGTTCCCCATGATCAATTCACCTGTTGCTGACAGCAAGGGACCTACATTTGTTTTAACTGATCTTTTTCTCTTCGCATATATATATAAACGTATCCGTCAGTTATTTTATGTTCCCTGCCAGTTTTCTTTCTATTTCCCTTCCCTAATTAAGTCCTTTATCCGCTTCTGCTGGGCTCTGAATTTCTCCCAGTCCTCTGGTAGGCTGCTTTTTCCGGTTAATTTGCATGTTTAATCTTTTGATTTGATACTACTATCCCTGATTTCCCTTGTTATCCATGAATGCACAACCTTCCCTGAATTATTATTTTGCCAAACGGGGATGAACAATTGTTGTAGTTCATCCATGCAGTCTTTAAATGCCTTCCATTGCTTTTCCCGTCAACCCTTTAAGAATCAATTGCCAGTATATCTTGGCCAATTCATGTCTCATACCCTGAAATACCTTTCTTTAAGTTCAGAACCCTTGTTTCTGAATTAACAATGTCACTCTCCATCCTACTGAAGAAATCAACCGTATTATGGTCACTCTTGCCCAAGGGGCCACGCACAACAAGACTGCTAACTCACCCTTCCTCATGACTCATTACCCAGTCTAGAAAATCCTGCTCTCTCGTTGGTTCCTCTAAATGTTGGTTTAGAAAGCTATCCCGCATATATTCCAAGAAATCCTCTTCCTCAGCAACCCTGCCAATTTGATTCACCCAAGCTATATGTAGATTGAAGTCTCCCATTATAACTGTTTTATCTTTGTTGCACTCATTTCTAATTTCCTGTTTGATCAAGTCAATCCAATGTCTAGTCAATCCATTTCAATTCAAGTCAAATCAATCCCTTTTAAGTTAAGTCAACTCAATCCATTTCAAGTCAAGCCTATTCATCCATTCCAAGTCAATCTATTTCAAGTCAAGTCAATCCATTTCACGTCAAGCCAAGTCAAGTCGCGTCAACTCAATACATTTCAAGTCAAGACAAGTCAATCCATTTCGCGTCAAGTCAATCCATTTCACATCAAATTATTTCAAGCCAAGTCAACTCATTTCATTTCAAGTTAACTAAACTCAATCCATTTCAAGTGAAATCAAGTCAACCCACTTCAAGTAATTTCATTTCAAGTCAATCAATCCATTTCAAGTCAAGTCAATCCATTTCAAGTCAATTCAATCCCTTTCAAGTCTCAAGTCATCCATTTCAAATCATTCCATTTCAAGTCGAGTCAGTTCATTTCATTTCAATCCATTTCAAGTCAAGTCAAATCAATCCATTTCAATTCAAGTCAAGTCAATCCATTAAAAGTCAAGTCAATCAATTGCAAGTCAATGCTTGTCAATTCAAGTCAATCCATGTCAAGTGAAGTAAATCCATCTCACGTCAAGTCAAGTCAACACAAACCATTTCAAGTCAAGTCAATCCATTTCATGTCGTCAATCAATTTCAAGTCAATCCATTTCACGTTACTTCAAGCCAATTCATTTCAAGTCAAGCTAAGTCAACCCACAAGTCAAGTCAAGCCAAGCCAAGCAAAGCTACAGTGAGTGCAGGGCCAACTATCAATTTCAATCCATTTCTAGTCACGTCATTTCAAGTCAAGTCAATCTATTTCAAGTCAAATCAAGTGAAGTCAATCCATTTCAAGTCAAGTCAATCCATTTCAATTCAAGTCAAATCAATCCCTTTCAAGTCAAGTCAAGTCAATTCAATCCATTCCAAGTAAAGTCAAGTCAACTCAACTCAATCCATTTCAAGTCGTCAATCAATGTGGTCAAACCAATCAGTTTCAAGTCAAGTCAATCCATTTCGACCCAAGTCAAGTCACGTCAACTCAATCAATTTCAAGTCAAGTTAAGTCAATCCAATTCACGTCAAGTCAATCAATTTTAAGTTAATTCAAGTGAAGTCAATCAATTTCACGTCAAATCAATCCATTTGAAGTCAATCCATTTCAAGTCAAGTCCTTCAATTTAAAGTCAATTCAATCCATTTCAAGTCAAGTCATCCATTTCAAGTCAATCCATTTCACGTCAAGTCAATCCATTTCAAGTCAAGTCATCCATTTCAAGTCAATCCAATTTCAAGTCAAGTTACGTCAATCCATTTCACGTCGTCAATCCATTTCAAGTGAAGTCAAGTGACATCAATCCATCACAAGTGAAGTCAATCCATTTCAAGTCAACCCGTCAATCCATTTCCAGTCAATCCATTTCAAGTCAACCCGTCAATCCATTTCAAGTAAAGTCAGGTCAAATCAAACCATTTCAAGGCAATCTTTTTCAAGTCAAGTCAAGTCATTTTATTTCAAGTTAACTAAACTCAATCCATTTCAAGTCAAGTCAATTAATTTCAATTAGTCACCTCAATCAATTTCAAGTCTCATGTCATCCATTTCAAATCAATCCATTTCAAGTCAAGGCAATCAAATTCAAGTCAAGTCAGTCCATTTCATTTCAATCCATTTCAAGTCAAGTCAAGTCAATCCATTTCAAGTCAATCCATTTTAAGTCTGGTCAAATCAATCCATTTCAATTCAAGTCAAGTCAATCAATTAAAAGTCAAGTCAATCCATGTCAAGTGAAGTAAATCCATCTCAAGCCAAGTCAAGTCAACTCAAACCATTTCAAGTCATGTCAATCCATTTCATGTCGTCAATCAATTTCAAGTCAATACATTTCAAGTCGCTTCAAGCCAATTCATTTCAAGTCAAGCCAAGTAAATCCACAAGTCAAGGCAAGCCAAGCCAAGCAAAGCACAATGAGTGCAGGGACAACCATCAATTTCAACCCATTTCTAGTCAAGTCAATCCATTTCAAGTCAAGTCACGTCAATCCATTTCAAGTCAAATCAAGTGCAGTCAATCCATGTCAAGTCAAGTCAATCCATTTAATGTCAAGACAAATCAATCCCTTTCAAGTCAAGTCAATCCATTTCAAGTCAAGTCAAATCAGGTCAACTGAATCCATTTCAAATCAAGTCAAGTCATCTATTCGAAGTCAATCCATTTCAAATCAAGTCTACCCATTTCAATTCAAGTCAATCCATTCATTTCAATTCATTTCAAGTCGAGTCACTCAATTCATGTCAAGTGTCAAGTCATCCATTTCAAATCATTCCATTTCAAGTCAAGTCAGTCCATTTCATTTCAATCCATTTTAAATCAGGTCAAATCGATCCATTTCAATACAAGTCAAGTCAATCCATTAAAGGTCAAGTCTACCAATTTCAAGTCAATGCTTTTCAAGTCAAGTCAATCCATGTCAAGTGAAGTCAATCCATCTCAAGTCAAGTCAAGTCAACTCAAACCATTTCAAGTCGTCAATCAATTAGGTCAAAACAATCAATGTCAAAAGTCAATGCTTTGCGACTCAGCTCAAGTCACATCACGTCAACCCAATCCATTTCAAGTCAAGTTAAGTCAATCCATTTCACGTCAAGTCAATCCATTTCCCGTCAATCCATTTCAAGTCGTCAATCCATTTCAATAACCCATTTCAATCAATCCATTTCAAGTCAAGTCATCCATTTCAAGTCAATCGATTTCAAGTGAAGTCAAGTGAGGTCAATCCATTACAAGTCAAGACAATCCATTTCAAGGCAAGACAATCCATTCCCAGTCAATGCATTTCAAGTCAAGGCATGCCAAGTCAAGCCATTAAAAGTCAATCTATTTCGAGTCAGATCAAGTCTATTTCAAGTCAACTCAACTCAATCCATTTCAAACCAAGTCGAGTCAATCTATTAAAAGTCAAATCAATCCATGTCATGTCAACCATTCCAAGTCAAGTCATTCCATTTCATTTAAATCCAATTTCAAGTCAAGTCAATCCATTTCGTCAGGTCAAATCAATCCATTTCATGCCAATCCATCTCTCTACCCCTCTCTTTCCCCATCTCACTATCCCCTTCCTCTCCCACTTTCCCTCTCCCCCTCCCTCTCTCCCCTCTCTCCCCCTCTCTCATCCCTCTCCCCACCTCTCTTTCCCCCATCTCTCCCCTTCTCTCCCTCCCTCTTTCACTCCCCCTCTCTCTCCCCCGTCTGTCTCTCCCCCTCTCTCTATCTCCCCCCTCTCTACCTCTCTCCGCCCAACTTTTGCCCCCCCCGCTCTCCCCCACTCCCTCCATTCACTATCCCCTCCTCTCTATCTCCCCTCTCTCCCCCCTCTCGCTCGCCTCTTTCTCCTCCCTCTCTCTCGCTCCCCCTCTCTCTCCCTATCTCTGTCTCCACGGCGCTCTCCCCCCTCACCTCTGTCTCTCCCGATCCCTCACCCCATCTCTCGCTCCCCGCCCTCGTTCTGCCCCCCTCTCTCCCCCCCGTTCTCTCCCTCTCCCCCTCCCCAACTCTATCTCCCCACTCTACCCCCCTCTCTCTTCCCCTTTCTCTGTCTTCCCCTATTTCTCTATCCCCCCCTCTCTCTCCCCTCTCTCCAAATCTCTCTCACTCCCAACTCCGCTCTCTATCCCCCCTCTCTCTATCGCCCCCCTCTCCCATCTCACTTTATCACCCTTTCACCCCATAACTCTCCCCCCCCTCTCTCTCTCCCTGTCTATATCACCCCCATTTCTCTGCCCCCTTACTCTTCCCACTTTCTCTGTCTCCCTCTGCCCCTCTTCCTATTCCTCTCTCTTTCTCCACCTCTCTCCACCTCTCCCCCGCTTAATTCTCCCTATGCTCTCGCCCTTTCGCTACCCCCTCTATCTCCTCCCCTCTTTAACTCACCTTTCCCTCTCTGCCCTATCTCTCTCCTCTCTCTCTTCCCCCTCTTTCCCCCTCTTTCCTCCTCTCTATCTCTTTCCCCCTCTCTACCCCCTTCTGCCCCCTCTCTAACCCTCTCGATATCACCCTCTCCCTCTCCCCCTCACTCTTTCTTTCTCTCCTTATTTCTATCTCACTCTCTCTCTCCCCCTCTCTCCAACGCCCTCTCTCTCCCCCTCTCCCCCCCCCTCTCCTTTATCTCACTCTCTCATCTCTCCCCTCTCTCTGTACACTCTCTCCCACTCTCTCAGTCCACCCCAAGTCAGTCCATTTCAAGCCAAGTCACGTCAAGTAAATCCATTGCAAGTCTAGTCAATCCATTTCAAGTCAAGTCAAATCATTTACATTCAATGTATTTCAAGTCAAGTCAAATCAATCAATTTCAAGTGAAGTCAATCTATTTCGTCAAGTCATGTCAAACAATTTCAAGTCAAGACAATCCATTTGAAGTCCAGTTAAACCATTTCAAGAAGTCAATCCATTTGAAGTCAGCTTAAGTCTAGTCAATCAAGTTCAACTCAAGTCAAGTCAGGTCACGTCAACTCAATCCATTTCAAGTCAAGTCATCCACTTCAAGTCAAGTCATCCATTTCAAGTCAAGGCAATCCATTTCTAGTTAGGTCAATCCATTTCAGGTCATTCAATTTCAAGTCAAGTCAAGTCAATCCATTTCAAGTCAGATCAATCCATCTCTGTCCCCCATATCTCTCCACCGTCTCTCGCTCCCCATCTTTCTCTCCCCATCCCCCACACTCCCCCTCCCCCTCGCTCCCCCCTCTCCCCCCCCCTCTACCCTCCCTCTCCCTCCACTTTCTTTCCCCCATCCCTCTCCAGCTCTCTCACCCCTCTATTGCTCACCTCTCTCTCTCCCCTCTCTCACTCCCCCCTCTATCTCACGCTCCCTCTCTTTTTTCCCCCACTTTCGACCCCTCTCTCGCCCCACTCCCTCCAATCTCCCTATCTCCCCTCTATCGATTTCCCTCTCGCTCTCTCCCCCTCTCTCTCTCCCTCCCTCCCTATCTCTCTCCAAATTTCTATCTCCCCCTCTCTCCCCTTCGCTCAACCGCCTTTCTCGCTCTCCGCCCTCTTTCTCCCCCTCTCTCCACGCTCTCTCTCCCCTATCTCTATCTCCTCACTATCTTCCCCTCTCTCTTTCCCCTCGCTGTATTCCCCTCTCTTTCTCTCTCTCCCACACTCCCTTCTCGCTCTCCATCTCCCCCCTGCCCATTCTCTCTCCCCCCCCTTTCACCGCATCTCTCTCTCTCCCTCTCTATCTCCCCAATCTCTCTATCTCCCCCCTCTCTCGCCCTCTCTCTCTCTCTCTCTCTCTCTGCCTCTCTCTCTATCTGCCTCTCTCTGTTCCCCCTCTCTCACCAACGCTCTCCCCCTTATTTTTGTCCCCCTCTCTATGCTCCCTCTCCCTCTCTTCCCCCTCTATTTCGTCCTCTCTTTATCACACCATTTTCTGTCCCCCCCTCTCTCCCCCTCCTTTCTTTCTACCCCTCTCTATTTATTTACCCCTCTCTCTACCCCCATCTGGCCCCTCTCTATATATCGCCCTCCTCCTCTCCCCTCTCTTCGTATTTCTCACTCCCTCTCTCTCCTACCCCTCACGTTCTCTCCCCTCCATCTCCCCTTCTCTCTCCCCCTCTACCCCGCTCCCTCTCTCCTATCTGGCACTCCACTCTCTCCACACCCTCTCCAACTCTCTCTGCCCCCCCTCAAGTCAATTCATTTCAAGTCAAATGAAGTCAAGATCAATCCATTTCAACTCAGTCAATCCATTTCAAGTCAATGTTTTTCAAGTCTTATCAATCCATTTCAAATGAAGTTAATCCATTTCAAGTGAAGTTAAACCAATTCAATTCATTTCAAGTCAAGTCAATTCATTTCAAGTCAAGTCAAGTCAATCAATTTCAATCCATTTGATGTCAAGTTAATTGCAAAGCTTATAGAGAAGCAAGATGCGCCACTCAGTGAAAAAAAGTGTAGTATGACATGTGTGATTGTAGACGCCATTGTAGCGGAGTGCCTCGATCAAAGATGGCATCGACCATGGCGTCTACATCATTGGGAAACTAGGCTCCTCTATAATCTTTGTCTCTCGATCTCCCGCTGTGTAATCCGCTCCAAAACTACAGAGCAGCTGCAAGCAAAGATTATAGAGAAGCAAGATGCATTAGAAAGTTATTCGTTTTTATTTGTAATAGATCTTTACTTACCTCTCGACCCCTCTCTATCCCCTCTCTTCTCTCTATCTCCCTCTCTATTCTCGATCTCCCTCTCTTCTCTCTATCTCTCTCTCCCCTCTCGATCGCTCTCTCTCCCGATCGCTCTCTATCCCCTCTCTTCTCTCTATCTCCCTCTCTTCTCTCGATATCCCTCTCTTCTCTCTATCTCTCTCTCCCCTGTCTTCTCTCTGTCTCTCTATCTCCCCCCTCTCGATCGCTCTCTCTCCCCTCTCGCTCTTTATTTCCCCTCTCGATCTCTTTCTCTCCACTCTCTTCTCTCGACCTCTCTCTTATCTCCATCTTTCTCTCCCCTCTCGATCCCTATCTCCCCTCTTGATCTCTCTCTCCCCTCTCGATCTCTCTCTCTCTCCCCTCTCGATCTCTCTCTCTCTCCCCTCTCGATCTCTTTTTTTGATTATTTTTGTTAGAAGTACGTTCAATAGTGTGGTACTTAAGTACCTAATACATAAATACATATTTCAATTATTGTACAACTTCGTATGTTTGATTTAATAATAAAAGAACGGTGAGAGAAAAAAGCATTAAAGAGCGTCGGGATAGATAGACAAGCGAGTAGAAACAGATAGCAAAATAAATAAAGGACAGAGATGAGAAGCTGAAAAGATTGAAATAGAAGGAGAAAGTAAAGAAAGGAGAGATTAGGAGAGATCTACCTATTTCGTATTTTTGCCCATCCGTCACCCGGTTCTAAACCATTTAATTTCTAACGTTATGTTATGTTGCACCATATGCTTGTAAAAGGTTGATAAAAGGAGACCATGTTTTTAAGAATTGGTTTACTTTGCCTAGTAGGAGGAATCTCATTTCTTCAAGATGTAGCGTTTCAGGCATGTTTGACATCCACATTTTGAATGTTGGCGTGGTTGCGTTTTTCCAACATTTGAGTATACGAGTTTTTTGCTGTTATTAGACCGTAATTAAGAAAAGCTTCTTGGAATATAGTTAGTTTACTTCCCTCTTCCATTGATCCAAAGATAATCAGTTCTGTATAGGGGTTCAATTTTGTGTTAAATAGTTTTGGAAAAATTCCACACATTTCATTCCAAAATGTATACAGTTTTATACAAGAAAGAAAGGAATGTGCGACAGTGGCATTTTGTGCTAGACATTTGAAAATATTTTATTCAGTCTAGTTTTCGAATAATATAATCAATGTAAAATTTTAAATTGAATTAGGTTATGTCTTACATTAATTGAACATTTCTTTACAAATAATACATTTTTTCCCATCTGATCATTAGGATTTTTTATCAATAACTCTTGTTCCCAGTCCCTTCTAATTGCCTCTGTCGTTGGTGTTTCTATATTTAAAATTATATGATATAAGTAAGATATTAAATTAATTGATTCTGCCTTTCCATTCATTCCTTCCTCCAATAAATCTGGGGTTAGGGTTTGATATCCTTGTATATATTTCTTCAAATAATCTTGAATTTGAAGATATTTGAAATATTGATCGCTTTTCAAGTTATATTGTAGTTGTAATTGTTGGAATGATAAAAGTTTCCCCATTTCATACATAACTCCCATTTTTTAATTCCTAATCTTTCCCAATGGATAAACGTTTTATCAATAATGGATGGTTTGAATGAGGGATTATTAGCTATTGGAGAAAGAAGCGATAATTTTCTTAATTTTAAAGTTAATTTTATTTGATTCCAAATTCGTATTATACTGTGAATAATTGGATTCTTCTTATATATTATATTGTTCAGTTTCATCGGGGAAAGAAGGATCGTTGTTATATAATAAGGGGAACAATCCTCTTTCTCCATTCTTAAACAATCTACCTGTTGGGCAGATCTGTCCAACCAATAGATTATATTTTTTTAATATTCACTGCCCAATAGTAATACAATAAGTTAGGGAGTGTCAGTCCCCCTGATTCTTTAGATTTACCAAGTGTTTTTTCTTAATTTTATGTGATTTATATTCCCATATGAAGTTTATAGTATCAGAATATATTTTTTTAAAGAATTTTTTAGATAAGTATATTGGTATTGATTGAAATAGGTACAATATTTGTGGTAAGAAGATCATTTTTCTCGTGTTTAATCTGCCAATTAAGGACATCGGCAGTGTTTTCCAAAATTTAATCAACCCATTTAATGTAGTTAATAAAAGCATATAGTTTGCGTTGAATATTGATTTATATTTCCTAGTAATTTCGATGCCCAAATACTTATTTTTTTCTGTTGCAAATCTAAAGGGCAATTTCAACAGGTGTGTCGGCTCTTGAGGTTTTATCGTCATAATTTCGCTTTCGTTCCAGTTTATTCTATATCCTGAAAAATAACCAAATTCCTCTATTACATTTAGTATATTTGGTATGCTAATTTGCGAATTTGTAATATATAATAATATGTCGTCTGCATAAGATGACATTTTATTATTTGAGTGTTTGGTATTATATCCATGAATATTCGGATGACTTCTTATACTTTCTGCTAAAGGCTCTATCACTAGTGCAAATAGCAGAGGCGATAGTGCGCACCCCTGCCTATTGCCCATTGCCAATTGGAATTTCGGGGATAATATATAATAGTAAGATTAAACGAGAACTTACCAGTTTGAAGTTTGATCTTTATTTTATGAGGAGTTGCGATGAGGGATTTCGTGAAGACCCCGCCAGGCACGCATGCGCGACATTCTTTTTTTCCCCTTTTTTTTATTTAATTTTTTTTTTTTTTTTTAATTTTTTTTTCTTTTGAAAGAATAGTGATTAATTGAAAGAATATGATTATACTTGATTAAAAGGGAAAAAAACAACAACAAAAACTTATAACTAGTAAACAATTATTATACTTGAGGGAAAGAAAACAGTATGCATCTTATCAATGAATGGAACAATTTCTAATTATAATATATAGAGACAAGTCTATAAATCTCAGATTAAACATTTTTGTTTGATCTTACCACCGGGTACTTATTGAGTTTCAATGCCGAGTCCAGCTACCCCTTCATATAATCAGTGAATGGAGACCATATTTGTTCAAAAAGCTCAAGTCTATCCATTAGGATAAACCTAATTCTCTCCAATTGCAACGTCTCCAACATTTCCACTGTCCACATTTTAATTGTAGGGGATAATGGTCCCTTCCAAAATTTTAGTATTAATTTTTTTCCAATTATTAAACAATAATCCAGAAAATTTATTTGATTAGCTGTTAAAGTTTGGTTTGAATCAGAAACACCAAATATAATTAGTTTTGGGTTAGGAATTAATGTAATCTTTAAAACTATGGAAATGATTTTGAAAATCTCAGTCCAATAACTATTAAGTTTTGTACATATTACAAAAACTATGAGTTAAATCAGCTTCTATGTGCTGACATTTATCACACAGTGGTCATATATTAGGAAAAATTCTATTTAATTTCTTTTTTGAGTAGTGTAATCTATGTAATACTTTGAATTGTATCAAAGTATGTCTGGCATTTAACGAACAACGATGTATTCGTTGTAAGCTTTCTTCCCAAAAATCTTCTGATATCGGTAAACCAGTTTCATTTTCCCATGTTTGTCGAAATAATTCAGTTTTTGGCATTTCCCTGTCCAAAAGAATATTATATATATATGCTATTAATTTTTCTGTTGTTGGATGCTTATTAAGTACTTCATCCAGTAAACCTGGATCTCTATTTCTGTAATCTTGCGTATTTAATTTGACATAATCTCTAATTTGTAAATATCTAAATAAATTATTTGCTTGCAATCCGTAAATCTCTTTCAACTCCTGAAATGAGAGAAATTTCCCATTCCTGTAAAGATGTTCTATCCTTATTATTCCTAAATGTTTCGAATGTCTAAACCCCACATCCAATGTCTAGGGCTTAAACATAGGATTATTCAAAATTGGTAAGCAAAGTGGCATAGTTTCTAAATGTAAAGTCTTAATGATTTGTTTCCAAATACGAATATTATTTAAAATTATGGGGTTTTCCTTATATGTATTTTTTGTACCACCCCAGGTGCAAGAAATATTGTGCTTATATCGAATGGGAAGCAATCTTCCTTTTCTATTCTTAACCAAACCGGGTCCTGTTCCATCTGTACCAACCAATAATTAAAGTTCTTAATCTGATCCGCCCAGAAATAATATAAAAAATTAGGTAGAGCTAGTCCGCCATTTATCTTAGATTTACATAAGTGTGGTTTACTTATTCTGTGATTTTTATAATCCCAAATAAAGCTGTTAACAATAGAATCAATTTTTAAAAAAATTTAGGAAGATATAGGAAGGAATTTAGGAAATTTAGGAAGGATGGCTTGAAATAAATATAGTAATTGTGGCAAAAAATCATTTTAATGGCATGTATTCTACCAATCATTGATATCGGTAATGATTTCCAATATAAAATATTATTTTTTAATTTATTTAGTAATTGAGGGAAATTTGATTTCAATAAAGAGTTATAAGATTTTGATACATTAATTCCAAGATATTTAATTTGATGATTAGCTATTTTAAATGGAAATTTTTGTAATTTATTCAATTTAATTCCTATTATAGGCATAATTTCACTTTTATTCCAGTTAATTCTATATCCTGAGAACATACTAAATTCAGTTATAACATCAAGTAATTTAGGAATACTAGTCTCCGGTTTTGTTATGTATATTAAAACATCATCTGCATATAAAGATATTTTGTTAATTGTGGTTTTAGTATTATATCCATGAATTTCTGGTTCTGATCTAATCCTTTCGGCCAATAATTCTATAGCGAGTGCAAATAATAAGTGTGATAACGGGCAGCCTTGTCTACAACCCCTAGAAAGATTAAATTTTGCTGATAACATTTAGTTTGTTAGGATTCTTGCTGTTGGGCCAGAGTATAAAATTCTAACCCATTTACAAAATCCTTCTCCCAGTTGAAATTTCTGCATTATCCTAAATAAGTAAGGCCATTGAACCTGGTCAAACGCCTTCTCCGCATCCAGGGATATAATTGCTAATTCAATATCATTCATTCTTTTCGAGTAAATGATATTAAATAGACGTCTTAAATTATAAGTGGAGTATCGTTTAGGAATAAAACCAGTTTGATCATGATGTATTATTCTATTGATCACTAAACTTAACCTTTGAGATAACATTTTTGTTAATATTTTTTTATCTGTATTTAAAAGAGCTATTGCTCTATATGATGCTGGGTCTTCTGGATCTTTATCTGCTTTAGGAATAAGTGTAATTGTGGATTCTTTTAGGGTTTCTGGAAACTGTTCTTGCTCGTAGGCATTTTTGTACATAGTTTGTAGCCGTGGGACAATCAAATCATGAAACGTCTTATAAAATTCCACACCCAAACCGTCGGGTCCTGCAGCATTACCATTCTTCAATGATCTAATTGATTCCTCAATATCTTTTGCTGATATTTCAGCATCTAATAATTCTCTACCTTCCTGATCTAATCCATTAATGTGGCATTTCTGGAGAAACACTTCCATTCCATCGGGTTGATCCAGCACCTTTGATGTATAAAGTTTTTGATAGTATTGTTGGAATCTATCATTAATGTCTTTTGGTAAAGTTAATATTTCTCGTTGTTCATATCTGACCTTATATATCATTTTTTCTTCATCTGATTTTCTTAGTTGACGAGCTAACAATTTATGTGGTTTATCCCCGAATTCAAAATATACTTGTTTGGTCTTTTGAAAAAGTTTAATAACATACTTTGATTGTATCTCATTTAATTTATATTTTAATGTTGCAATTTTGTTATGTATAACCCTAGATGGAGACACCGCATTTTCCATGTCCAACTGCCTTATTTTATTTTCCAATTTCAGTTGAGTCTTTCGATTTTCCTTGTTCAGATGTGCTTGAGCAGAAATTATAGCACCCCGTATAAAAGCTTTAAATGTGTCCCATAAAAGAGACGATGAGATTCCAGGTTTATCATTAGTTTCAAATAATAATTCAATCTGTTTAACCAGATAGTCTGAGCAAGCTTTTTCATTTAATATATGAGGATTAAATCTCCATTGCGAATATCCATTAGTTATACCCTTTAAATTTATCTTAAATGTTAATGGATCATGATCCGAGATAATAATATTATGATATTTTGAGTCATACGTAAATGGGACAAGTTTGGAATCTATTAGAAAATAATCTATCCTAGAATATGTTCCAAATACCGGAGAGTAAAATGCGTATTATCGACCATTGAGATTATCATTTCTCCAAATATCTTTGACATCAGCTGACCTAATAAAGGAATTTATGAATTCGCTTGATTTAGAAATAGCCTTCCTTTTAGTTGATGATCTATCCAAATAATTATCCAAAGTGCAATTTAAGTCGCCCACAATTATTAGATTGTGCTGCGTTACTATAGGAGTAGTGTTAAATATTTTCTTAAAAAATAGCGGATTATCGAAATTTGGACCATATATATTCATAAGTACAACCCTCTTCGAGTATAGTTCACCAGTAACTATTATATATCTACCTTCAGGATCTTCTATTATTGAACTATGTTTAAATTGAATACCTTTTCGAATAAGGATGGCAACTCCTCGAGATTTATGAGTAAATGATGAATGATATACCCTAGAAATCCAATTTGCCGTTAATCTATATTGTGCATCCTTTTTTAAATGTGTCTCTTGAAGCTAAATTATATCAGTTTTCATTCTATTTAATTGCGCCAAAACCTTACCTCTTTTGATTGGTTCATTGATACCTTTTACATTCCAACTACAGAAGGTAATTCCATCACCCCCCTTTTTCTTATTAATATCTTGCATTTTGGTATTGTCTATAGCTACGTTAAGTGGTGTTAGTGTAAGTCACACCAGCGTGGCTATTAATCTACGGACTTCCGTTGGGGAAAAAAAAGATGTTTATATTTCCAGCTCCGTAAATGCCTTAAGGGCAATATATTTAGGGGCGGGGTGTTACATTTCCATTCTTATTAATGCTATATTATTTTAATTACTGCTATCATTTTAAATTGTTTAAGAAGCTATAACATACATTTGTTAATAATGGTTAGTACTAAACTAATACTATTGTATATTAATTTATTCTTAATAATCATTAAGCTCTCCATGTCCAATAATTTTAAAAGTTCATCATTCTTCCTCCTTATTGCTGGGTGTACATCGGCATCAGGTAAGTGTTGAATATGATTCAAGTTCGTTATTCTTCATCCTCATCTTCATCTTCTCTCTGTGTTCCCTCTGCTTCTCCTTCTTCTTCCTCATCCAACTCCTTCTCGATTTTACGGGCGAACTCCAGAGCTTCGGTATGTTTAGTGAAGTGATGCTCTTTATTATCATAGCTTACTCGTAATGTGGCAGGGTACATCAGGCCATATCTCATGCCCTTTATATTCCTGAGTATGTGCCTTGTTTCAGTAAAGAGGGCTCTTCTCCTGGCCACTTCCGCAGGATAATCTCTGAATATGCTGATCTTGTCACCATCATAAAACAGATTCTGTTTGCGAATTATTATCTTCATCATATCTTCCAAAACATGATCGTAGACTACTTTCACAATTAGTTGTCTTGGTGGCGAACCCGTCTTTGGACGTCGTCTCAGTGCTCTGTGTGCTCGGCCAAGTAGGGGTGCTTGCTCCAGATTCAAGACATTCTTCAGAAGATTTGCAGCAAACTCACTGGTGTCTTGAGCTCCCTCCTTGCCTTTATGCACACCCACGATACGCAAGTTCTTGCGCCGTTGCCTTCCCTCCCAGTCAATACATTTCTCAGTTATTTTATTCAATAAATCTGTTAAACGCTTGTTCTCGGAGAGAAGTTTGTCATTGGCCTTAGCACTTGAGTCAGCAATACTGGTCAATTCCTTTATAGCATCGTGTTGTTGATCAAGTGTTCTCTTAATAGGTTCCAACTTGAGATCAACAGCGAGTTCCAAACCACCAACTTTCTGATTTACTTCATCCATCTGTTGTTTTAGATCAGCATCTGCTTTTATCTTCCATTCATCCATCATAATTTTTACTGTGGAAACAACTTCTTTTTTCAACTCCTCTTTAACTTGCTCTTTAAATACTTAAATATCAGCTCTGAGCAACTTAAATTCTTCTTTATATTCTTTTTTCATTTTTTTAAGCTCACCCGTAATGGTAGTTTTCAGATCCTCCATTTCTGATTTCTTCCTTGGGATATCCTCCAGAGAGCCAGTCAAACTCGAGGTCGAGGCTTCAGCTGGGCCTACCTCTTTTTTCGGCACTGTTTTTTTCACTTTGGGAGGGGGGGTTCTTTGAATCGACATTAACGCTGTAAAAGTCGCGCGCCTGATGACGTCACGGACCTTATCTAGCTGCCGGTGCCGTTCACAAACGTTCCTCTCTGGTGAGTAGCTATAAATAACCCCGTTTTCTCCCGTTTTTAATACAATTTTTGCGGAGCTGGAGGCGCTAGTTCCTCCTACTCCATAGCGCCACCGGAAGTCTCGCGACATTCTTCAAAGCAGCGGTGTGGATTCACAGAACCAGCAACAGAAATGGCTTGTTACAGTAAGATTGAAGAGACTCTATATACCAGTTGATCTTATGGTAGAGGGTTGGGAGCGGAGGGCACGAAATCCCTCATCGCAACTCCTCATAAAATAAAGATCAAACTTCAAACTGGTAAGTTCTCGTTTAATCTTACTATTTCATTTCGGAGTCACGTGAGTTAATTCGTGAAGACTTCAAAGCTCTGTGATTACATGCCCTGGACCACGTCCATGCTCACACACTGCCGTAATACTGATGGAGGAAGCATGTTAACGTATTTCAGACTTGAACAAGCTGAAAAATAATAACATTATTGTTAATACAACAATAAACCCCTGAACTCGGGGACAAACGTTTAGGGACAGCACTTAAACGTGCGTAACGTTGCGGGAACGGCCACAGGTTAGTTATGAAACGGCTGAAATGTAGTTTCACTGGCCCAGCCCGCTATCGTGAGGACATGCTCCATGAACACCTCCATGGTCCTCGTCCCTGATATGGATGCAGCCTTGGTAGAATGGCATTTCAAAATGAAATGTTTAGTGTCTTACCTGCTGCACCGAATACCACCTTAAGCCATCTGGAGATAGTCTGCACCGTCACCCTGTGACGTGGGTTTCCATGGCTGACAACAGATCCGCCTCCATATTCCTGATGGCCATTTCCAGACCTGTAGTCGCAGGTCTGTATAGTTTAAGTAACTCTTTCATAATAAGTTACTTTATTATGGGTCGATCATTCTATCCAGGTTTAATTCCTGTAGAGTCTGGACCCGTTGTGCTGTATTCAGTCCTATTGCCATCACCACTTTAAAGGTGAGTAAGTCCAGTGGTAACTCCGTCATAAGCGACCACCTCCTGAGTAGGGTCAACACCACCCTTATCTCTCAGATATTATATCGTGGTCGGGGAGGGATGGATAGAACATATCCCTCGTAGTTTGGATACCAGCTGGTGAGATCCCATTCCAATGTTGAACTAGGATGACAGTGCACTCCTGGCACTGTATGCAGCACTGTAACTGAGGGACTCATCATAATGAAGACCCGTGGGGATGCCAGCACATTGGAGATCGTAGCGGATATGTAAGTGGTCTTGGTCCGACTACAAAAATTTATCATATCCTATGTAGGTGAGGTAGTGCTTCCCAGTGGACTTTCTCTGCACGATCTATATGATGTCCATGGTCCTGTATGTTCCAGACCTGGGTACGTTTTCTGCAACACCTGTCTGATGAGGCAGAATGGGGAAAGCATAGAAATCCATTTCCCCCAATGTAGCGAGAACTCGTCCATCGCCACTCCCGCAGGATCTGGTTCTCAAGAGACACATATATGTATCTAGTGGTACACCTGGACACAAGGAGGTCGATATCTGGTGTTCCATATTATGCTATAATTTAGCAAATATTTGGAGGTTCAAGATCCACTTGGTGTCGTTTATTAGACACTTGTGACCTGGTATCCGCCACTGTATAGAGCTACCCAGAGGGTAAATAGCTGATATCCAAATATTTATTTTAATGCACCAGAGCCAATTATTTTTTCCCATTCATCACAAGATATTGACTTGATACCACCCATAAGGTTTGAATATGCCACCTCAGTGGTATTCTATGGAGATGGACATACGTATGATGCAGAATGATGCATAAAGCCCGCAGGCCGTGACATGCTCCAAGTAAACCTGAGCAGTCCCAGCCGTAGGTGCTTGCGCCGGTTTGTAACATGGCTAATGGGTTTTATGTAAGGATGGGATTTAACAATCACAAACATTGCTAATCCACGATAGTAATTCAATTTATGCCTTGATTGGCGGCTACATAGGCCCGAAATGTCTAGCATTCGCTATTAATGCCAAGATTTTGCTCTACATGCTTTGATAGTGTAACGGTCAATTATGTAGCTAGAACGTAGCTGCAGGTAACCAATGCCTAGCAGCATGTCTAATAGTCGGTTTCCTGGTGCAAGCAAGGCTGTCATATGCTTCTATTATGTCTGTAGCTTAGTTCCCTGGGATGGTGACAATCAGATCCATGTATCCCATAATGTATGTAAATTCTCTCTCTTAGTGAGGTTAAATATATATGCAGCACTCTCTGGAGAACTTGACCCCTTGCCTCCATGGTTTCCGGCGGGTCTGACGTTCTAGATCCTGGTATTCCAATGGATTGTGGTGAGGTGCTGCTGATGTATAGGTCCTTACTGGTCTTCAGGTGGCCCCCGAGGTCTTGCATATGATGCTTTCCTGCGCACTGCCGGCCTGCTGGAGGGAGGTGGGTTACCAACCCGACTGCCTCCGTCTCCTAATCCAGGTCCTTGACCTGTATGGGCAGGTCCTCACCGAACAGCTGTCTCGGTGGTGGCGTCGCAGATGCCTTGTACAACCCCGCAAATATGGGGTTTAGGAGTCGGTTAAATGGCGATATACCGGGAAGCGTTAACTTAATGACTAATATCGCAAGAGCATCCTCCTGCTCTGCCGTCATTTCCGTGCCGTCAACCGACCTGGCAAAGCCCGACGTCAGCAATTTCAGGATCTTTTGTAACTTCAGCTCCTGTGCCCTTATCCCGGTACTGTTGTTGCCCCAGATGGGCGTGTTGTCTGTCGGTACATTCAACGATGCAGTTGATTGGGCCTTGTATTTGTTGATCGCCTTGGTAAGGACCTATTCCTGCAGCTGGTGTGTGGTGAGGTAGTTTATGCTAGCTCCTAATTTGGGCTGCAAAAGGCTGACCCGAGTGCTTCGGCTGGGCGAACTTGGAGACCACATTCTGCAGTTTCTCCTGGGTTTTCTCAGGTACTACAGGTTCCTCCAGGACTGGAGGACATCTGGTCCAGCTGCAGAGAATGTGCTCTAGGATACGCTCCATCATGCGCTCCATCCGAGCCATGTGACCACTGCCGCATCTGCGGACAACAAGTCGACTTCCTCAGGTTCTGGAGAATCTCTGAGGCTTCTGTCATTGCCCAACACCTCGTCGAGGTGATGAAAAGGGTGCCCAGCCACGCTGCCTGCCGCTCCTGCGTGGCTAGGCGACTCCCGCGCGGACCTGCCGCTGGTCCGCCGTCTTCCGGACGGAGGAGGCCCGCTAGTCTGATAAGACATGAGCGGTGATGAGTCGGTCCCGGCCGCCGAAGCGTGGTACCCCGACGTCCGCGCGGGCTTGCCGCCTGTCCTCCAAAGACGACGTTCGGTCACGTCCTCCACTACAAGGGGGGGCGGTGACCGAGATGAGACTACACCGACCTGCAACCAGGCAGGCTCCCTCGGTGCTGAGTCTGTGTCCTCCTTTGGGACAAAGCGTCGTTCGGTCACGTCCTGCCGCTAAAGGGGGTTCAGTGACCGAGATGAGACTACACCGACCTGCAACCAGGCAGGCTCCCTCGGTACTGAGTCTGTGCCGGCCGCACATGTGGTCCTACAGACCCAGGCCTCAATCCTTCACCGGTCCACGAACTGGTGGCCTGCTCCTGTGGAAAGTCGACCCCGGCTCCTGTGGCGGGTTTACCGACTGCTGCGCGATACTTCCCCTGGTCCTCCCTCTGGTGACCTGCATATTTGGGGAGAGAGAACGTGCCAAGAATATAACACGTTACGCACCTTTGCTTAACTGTCACTATGGTTATGTGACAGCGGTAGCGAGTCAGGGTCTTGCCTACCCTGCTCCTGCGCGGTGCTCCTACCACTTTACGGCACCATGGTCAGTCGTGGTGGAGAATCGGGTCCTGGCTGCGCAGGGCTCCCCTGATTTCTGCGTTTTTATCCCGACCCGCAGAGCGGGTGCTGCCGACGTTGCGGGCAGCTCCAGGAATGCTGGGCGTTGACTCACATCCGAAGTCCCATGGCCCTGGAAGGCATACTTCGATGCCTTCATTATGGTCTCCCATCCATCTGTAAGCAAAGTGTAGTACAGAAGCTAAACAACTCAAGGTTAGTATTTTACCTGAGGGTCTTTATGAGCTTCCGGTGGAGGAGCGCACTCTCTTCCCCTAGCTCCAATGGTGACCAGATTCTCATGCGGGACATAGACGGCCGCTAACGGTAAGGCCCGCCTATATGCGAGCCCCCGGCTGTGCTACCTATAAAGGGTAGCATGGCCATTCGGCCGCGGTATACTTGCGGCCTGTGGCGTCGAGTCGGAGCTCCTGCTCGCCTCTGCTGCCTGCGAAAGGCAGTCTCTGGGCCCGGATCCTGTCCACGGGCTAGCCCGGGTATGGAAACTGACAGCCCACAGACCATGCGGGCTGCGGTGCAGATATGTGCTGTCGCTCTGCCGTCGCTGCGCAAACGGTGAGTGTTGAGCCCGGACCCCACCCCATTGTAAAATAAAGTTGGGCTTTAAACAACATGAATAATTCCTGCAACTCCATTTCCTCTTAATTACAGCACTGGGATATTGCAGGCTGTGTAGAGTTGAGTTGGGGCTAACCCCTACTCTGAGTTAATGCCGACAGCCCGCAGTATCCTGTGGGCTGCGGTGTAAGTCGGGCTGCTGCTCTGCCGTGGCTATCCGCGAACGGCGAGCCTGCAAGCCCCCACTGCAATATAAATGCCGACAGCCCGCAGTATCCTGTGGGCTGCGGTGTAAGTTGGGCTGCTGCTCTGCCGTCGCTATCTGTGAACGGCGAGCCTGCAAGCCCACATTTCTATATAAATGCCGACAGCCCGCAGTATCCTTGCGGGCTGCGGTGTAAAATCGGGCTGTTGCTCTGCCGTTGCTCACTGCACACAGCGAGCCTGCAAGCCCCTACTCACTTATAAATGCCGCCAGCCCGCGGCCTGCGGGCTGCGGCGTAGAGTCGGCTGCCTCTGCCGTCCTCCGCCGGCGAGTGTGAATCCGGACCCACCTGGGTCAACGGACTCTTCCCGACTCCATGAATTAGAGCCGCCGCCGACTGCCCGCATTCCGCGGTCCGCAGTCAGTGTCGAAGCGGCCTGGAGCACTCCGAAAACAGAGTCTCTGTAAAGAAAAAAGGGACGGCGGGTTAGTTTTCCACTTACCTGCAGGTCCCAGCAGTAGAGGAGCAACGCTCCTCACTGCCCGTCGCTCGCACGCACGTCGACGATATGTCGCGCATGCGTGCCTGACGGGGTCTTCACGAAGTCACTCACGTGACTCCGAAATCAAATAGTGCTCATGTCTACAGAGGCTCACTTGCAGGTAGTGGGATAATAAACAGAACTCGACCAGATAAAGCCTTCATCTTGCTATTTATTACATCGTCATTTTTACACAGATGATATGAAGATAGTTTCATATCCCTGGATTATTGTCTGTATACAATTTAAAACTGTCACATTATTTTAGATTTTACTTCTGGGCTGAACTATTAAAACACAATTAAAGTTTTTAAAAACATAGTGTAATAGTGATACTGTAAGTAGAGATGTTACCACACAGCGCCACCAACCTGGGTTTGATCCATTGGGTTTTGAAATGTGATTCCCTGGTCTGCTTATCCCACCCCTTCCAGATTCTTGTCCAAGTTCCTCTGCAACTTGTGCTTGCATCTCTTCCCTTATCACCATCTTAGAACATAAGCAGCCCTTCTGGTTAAAGCAAAGATTTGTACTCACCTCCTTCAACCTCATTTACTGCATCTGAAATGCACAATGTGGCCTCCTTTACATCAGGGAGACCAAACACAGATAAGGTGAATGTTTTGCAGAACTCTTATGCAAAAACATTGTGGCCACCTGCCATCCTGAGGTCCCAGTTGCAAGCCATTTCAATTTCTCTTCCCATTTCCACACCATGTCTCCACTAGCTTTCTCCATTGGCAGGTCCAAAGGAAGCTAGAGGAACAACACCTCGTATTCCACCTTTGTAGCCTAGAACCCAATGGCATGAACGTTTGAATTTTACAATTTAAAGTAAACTTCCCTTCCAATGGTTTCTCAAAAATCCGATTCTTCTCCAATCCTCACATTTGTCTCTCTTCCCACCCCTCCTCCCCAACCTCCCATTTCTTTCATTTTTCCCAGCTTTCACTCCTGGTTCCATCCACACAGCAGACATTTTTGCGAGAGCATCGTCCGTCCCCATCTGATTCCATCTGTTACTCATCTCTGCTTTAATGAGCACCCATTTCTTTCACTATCTTGTCTCTTTTTTCCTTCCACCCTTTGTCCTACCACGTATATCCCTCCCTCTGGCTTTACATTTAACACCACTTCTCTCCTTTTTTGATACTGTTTTGTCTGTTTTCATTTCTACACTTTGTCCATCCATCCAGACACCACAACCACCCCCCACCCTCCCCATACCAGCATCAACCGATCAATTGGCAGTGCTGCCACTACTTCTTTTCCAGATCCTCCATTACATCAGAGAGACCAATGATCAGCCATGATCATATTGAATGGCGGTGCAGGCTCGAAGGGCCGAATGGCCTACTCCTGCACTTATTTTCTATGTTTCTATGGATAGAGAACTGGCTAGCAGACAGGAAGCAAAGGGTAGGAGTAAACGGGTTCTTTACAGAATGGCAGGCAGTGACTAGTGGGGTACCGCAAGGCTCAATGCTGGGACCCCAGCTATTTACAATATATATTAATGATTTGGACAAGGAAATTCAATGCAACATCTCCAAATTTGCACATGACACCAAGCTGGGGGGTATAGTTAGGTGTGAAGAAGGTGGTTGGAGGCTGCAGGGTGATTTGGATAGGCTGAGTGAATGGGCAGATGCTTGGCAGATGCAGTATAATGTGGATAAATGTGAGGTTATGCACTTTGGTGGCAAAAACATGAGGGTAGACTATTATCTGAATGGTGGCAGATTAGGAAAAGGGGAGATGCCACGAGACCTGGGTGTCATGGTACACCAGTCATTGAAAGTAGGCATGCAGGTGCAGCAGGCAGTGAAGAAAGCAAATGGTATGTTAGCATTCATAGCGAAAGGGTTTGAGTATAGGAGCAGGGAGGTTCTACTGACGTTGTACAGGGTTTTTGTGAGGCCACACCTGGAGTACTTCGTACAGTTTTGGTCTCCAAATCTGAGGAAAGACATTCTTGCCATACAGGGGGTACAGAGAAGATTCACCAGACTGAATCCTGGGATGTCGGGACTTTCATATGAGGAAAGACTGGATAGACTCGGCTTGTACTCGCTGGAATTTAGAAGATTGAGGGGGGATCTTATAGAAACTGACAAAATTCTTAAGGGGTTGGACAAGCTAGATGCTGGAAGATTGTTCCCGATGTTGGGGGAGTCCAGAACAAGGGGTCACAGTCTAAGGGTAAGGGGGAATTCCTTTAGGACCGAGATGAGGAAAACATTATTTACACAGAGAGTGATGAGTCTCTGGAAATCTCTGCCACAGAAGGTAGTTGAGGCCAGTTCGTTGGCTATATTTAAGAGGGCGTTAGATGTGGCACTTGTGGCTAAAGGGATCAGGGGGTATGGAGAGAAGGCAGGTACGGGATACTGAGTTGGATGATCAGCCATGATCACGTTGAACGGCGATGCAGGCTCGAAGGGCCGAATGGCTAACTCCTGCTCCTATTTTTCTATGTTTCTATGTTTCTATTGATGAAAAGCATGCAGTGTGGTATCATTTTTCAAAATACAAGCAGGCGAACACCGGTGTTGTTCATCGGCGCACCTGAACATTATTCCAAAATCAGTTCATGCTCAACATTTATGGCTCAACAACTACCTATCTATTTCTTACTACTGGTGAATTGCCACCGATATTTCCATACACTCTAGCTGCAGAACGCTCTCAACTAACTCCTCAGACCGCTTTTTCCATATACCCACCACCGTCGGAGTGTAATGTATTTCATTCAGGTTCCTGTCAATATTTCCACTCTGACGTGGTGCAATCGCGTTGATGCGACACCGGAGAAGGCAGACAAATGAAAATAAATAGACATTTGTCATGTCTCCCGTTACTCTTGCAAGCATATGGTGAGAACCTTATTGTCACGTTGCATCGTAGCTTGTTTTGGGAACAACTATGCCAAGAGCGCGACATATTGCAGAGAGCTGTAAATATAGCCCCATCCATCTCAGAGCCCAGACCAATTATAATCTTCACATGCACTTCACGCTGCATAGCATTACCCAAACACCCAACCAAATCAAAGTCTTGGCAAATCCCGGACAGTTTTTTTCCTTTCCCCTGCACCTATCCGGCAAAACGTAGAGACGTTTTCGAGCGCGGACCACAAGACTTAAGAATTGGTTCATTTCCTCCGCTATCGGGCATTTGAACGGTGTCTCCATAGGCTAGTGCACTATTCAATCCCCTCTACCCCATTGGTCATTGAACTTTGTCTGAGGTACTGATGCATAAAATAGCGCTACAATGCTGATCAATGTATTCTGCTCTCTCTATTTTCCACTTTGCTCTATCTGTTGTCACGAGTCACACAACGCAGCAACAGGTCTTTCAGCCCAGCCTCCCAACGTCGATCAACGTACACCAGTTACATCATTCCCACCCGCCGTTTTTGTCCCGTGTCACTTCCGATATGTGTTTGGCCAAATGTATTTTAGATCCTGTTTAGTTTCTACCTCAGCTACCTCCTTTGGCAGCTAATTCTACATGTACGCCACCCGCTGTGAGAATCCATGTAGCAACCACACTCTGTGTGGATCCATATGCCCAGTGCCCTGCATCATCGCGTTTGAACCGATAATATCTATATATGATATATGTAATCCGTTTGGATAGCATGCAGAACAATATTTTTTCACTGTGCATCGGTACATGTGCCAATAATATCCCTAAACCTGAAGCTAAAACCTAAAGCGCCAGTCATCTGCATTTTTTACAACGCCATGAAACCAGCGGAATGTCTCATAGGTTGCAGAAGGATTGCATCCTCCATTTTGAGGATTCAACAAATAAAATGGACAAGGGAGCGCCACTGGATGTAGTGTACCTGGACTTTCAGTAAGTAATTATTAAGGTCTCACACAGGAGATTAGTGGCTACAATTATAGCACACAGTATTGGGGTTGGGTATTGATATGTGTAGAACATAGGACCGCAGCTATTTAAAATATATACTGGACTAAGTAGGACCCGTTGGGTCCCAGCTTCACACGGGAGGGCTGGTTCCCCAACGCAATATTCCACCTCGCCACCAATTCAAATATTGCTGGCCAGTGGGGGCAGGGTTTCTGGAACGCTAGCATGGTTGTTGTGCGCTGAAAGGTCTGGTTTCCAGAGGGGTAGTGTGGACATTGTGGGCCGAATGGAATCTTGGGCTGGCAGCTCAATCACTGAGGCCTGGCAGCTCAGTCATTTAGGCCAGGCAGCTCAGTCACTCAGGCCAGGCAGTTCAGTCACTCAGGCATGGCAGGATGGCAGCTCGGTAACTCAGGCCTGGCTGAGAAACTGCCAGAAATGCTGCCGAAACAGGTGACAGTCTCTGTGAGAGAGAAGGGGGAGAGGGTGGACAATCAATTTTAGATAATTTCATCTTCATTACAGATCACAGCAATGATCTGGACGAGGGGATTGAATGCAACATCTCCAAGTTTGCGGATGACACCAAACTGGGAGGTATAGTTAGGTGTGAGGAGGATGCTAGGAGGCTGAAGGGTGATTTGGATAGGCTGAGTAAATGGGCAGACGCATGGCAGATCCAGGTGTGGATAAATGTGAGGTTATCCACTTTGGTGGCAAAAACAGGGAAGTAGACTATTATTTGAATGGTGGCCGATTACAAAGGTGAGATGCAACGAGACCTGGGTGTCATGGTACACCAGTCATTGAAAGTAGGCATGCAGGTGCAGCAGGTAGCGAAGAAAGCGAATGGTATGTTAGCATCCATAGCAACATGATAGGCGCAAGGAGGTTCTGCAGCAGATGTACAGGATCTTGGTGACACCATACCTGGAGTATTGCGTACAGTTTTGGACTCCAAATCTGAGCAAAGACATTCTTGCCATAGAGGGAGTACATAGAAGGTTCACCAGACTGATTCCTGGGATGTCAGGACTTTCATATGAAGAAAGACTGGATAGACTCGCTTTGTACTAGCTAGAATTTAGAAGATTGAGGGGGGATCTTATAGAAACTTATACAATTATTAAGGGGTTGGACAGGTTAGATGAAGGAAGATTGTTCCCGATATTGGGGAAGTCCAGAACAAGGGGTCACAGTTTAAGTATAAGGGGGAAATATTTTACGACCGAGATAAGGAAAACATTTTTCACACACAGAGTGGTGAGTCTGTGGAATTCTCTGCCACAGAAGGTAGTTGCGACCAATTAATTGGCTATATTTACGAGGGAGTTAGATGTGCCCCTTGTGGCTAAAGGTATCAGGGGGTATGGATAGAAGGCAGGTAAGGGATACTGTGTTGGATGATCAGCCATGATTATATTGAATGACGGTGCAGGCTACTTCTATGTTTCTATGCGTCTATGAAGGGAGAAAGTCTATCTTTGCCTGGATCTCTGGAGCGCTAGTATGGGTGTTGTGCATTGAAGGGATTGGTTTCCAGAGGGCTAGTATGGACATTATGGGCTGAATGGATTCTTGGACCTACAGTTCATTGAGTCATGGCTGGTGGGCGGGTAGTTCACTAAGTCACGGCTGGTGGGCTGGCACTTCAGTCACTTACAGCTGGTGGGCTGGCAGTTAACTTACTCATGGCTGGTGGGCTGCCAGTCCACACACTCACCTGGCAGTTCACTCAGTCAACCATCCTCCCTTCACCCACCCCCACTCTGCTCCTTGCCATTCCCCTCTCCCCCACGCATTCAGTCCATCTCCTCTCAACATCCTCCTCCCCATGCACTCTTAGTGGCTCTCCGACTGCGCAGCCATTCCTCCTTATTAGGTTCCCATTGTGACGAAGAACACGCAGGCATGGCAATGCAAAATATGATTGATTAAAGTTTAAAATATGAATGAGTCTTAAAGTATACAAACAATTTAAATGAGATAAGATTTATGAAGTTATTTCTTGTTGCGTCTCTTGTTGTGTTCTGCTCCTCATAGCCTCTTGATATCTTTGCTGTTGATATAAAAACAAATACACTTTATAGGGAGATTGAGCGGCCAAATTTTAATAAAGAAATCTGAGAATTTTCCTCAAAAGTCAACATTCAGTGGAGGACTGCAAATCCAATCTCACAGCATTTGAAGCGGAGTGCAGGCCGCAAAACCAACCTCACAGCACTCCAAGCAGAGCGCAGGTCGCAAATCCAACCTCACAACACTCCAAGTAGAGTGCAGGCCGCACGTCCAACCTCACATAATAGTAAGATTAAATGAGAACTTACCAGTTTGAAGTTTGATCTTTATTTTATGAGGAGTTACGATGAGGGATCACGTGAAGACCCCGCCAGCACGCATGCGCGACATTCTTCAAAGCAGTGGTGTGAAATCACAGATGGCAACGTAGACTAACATAGTAAGATAAGAGAGAACTTCCATACCAGTTGATCTTTATAATAGAGGGCTGGGAGCGGAGGGCACGTAATCCCTCATCGTAACTCCTCATAAAATAAAGATCAAACTGCAAACTGGTAAGTTCTCATTTAATCTTACTATTTTACTTCGGAGTCACGTGAGTGACCACGTGAAGATTTCAAAGCTCTGTGATTTCATGCCCTGGAAACTCCATGCTCACACACCGCTATGCTGGGATAAGAGGATGAACGTAATTCAGACATAACACCGGCTGAAAAATAAAATAGGTATTTATTCATACCAAACACAAAAATATATATCCCATGAAGGGTAAATTATTTGGCAGAGCTCAAAATTCTCCCTGCATAAGAGTCAGTGGAGGCCACGGGTTTATTATAAAAGCGATGAAACGTCCTCTCATTACTCCAACCCGCTGTGGCCAGGATGTGGTCCAATGGTACCTCCATCATCCGAGCCGCCGACGTGGATGCCGCCCTGGTGGAGTGAGATTTAAATATATTAGTGTCTATCCCCGCCGCATCCAGAACCACCCTTATCCATCTAGAAATGGTTTGCACCGTGACTTTGTGGTGAGGATTTTTGTGGCTTATGAGCAAAGCTTTCTCCGTGCCCCTGAGATTTTTTGTGACTGAGATGTATCGTGATAATAAATTGACAATGCAAAGTCGAGTATCTGCCGGGTAGGCTAGAAACTCTAAAGTATGTCCAGACGTTCCGGGTCGATCTTGTTTTAACAGCCCCTGCACATAAAAGGTGATTTTGTCATTGGATATGGACATGGCATCCAGATTTAATTTGTGCAGGGACTGGACCCGTTGTGCCGTGACGAGTGCCATGATCATTACCACCTTGTAGGTAAGCTTGTCCAGGGTAAGTCCTGACTTCGGTGTCCATCCTCGCAGCATAGTTAATTCTACGCCGATATCCCATGTGTGGTTGTATCTGGGCCTGGGGGGATTGGAATTGTATATTCCTCTCATTAGTTTTGATACTAATGGATGTGATCCAATGCCCAATTGGTCACTCCCCTTGCCCAGGTAGGTCGATAGGGCACTCCTGGCACAGTTAATGGCACTATAGCTCAGTCCTTTGTCATGGTGAAGGGTTGCCAAGAATTCCAGAACTTCTGTAATGGTTGCTGATTCGTAGGTAGTGTTGGTTGCAGAGCAGAATTTTTCCCATTTCCTGATGTAGGTCAGGTACTGCTTACGGGTGGACTCCCTGCACGATGCTGAGATGGTATCCATGGTTCTGCTGGTGAGTCCGTACCCCAAAAGTGGCCGTTTCAGAACCTGCAAATCAACAGGTCCATGCGGTCATGACATGGATGGTGTTCTCCTGTGACGGGATGTATAAGCAGGTTAGGTCGTTTATTGACCCTAATACAAGGTTCTGTGGCCATCTTCTGTACCATTGGGAACCATGGTTGGGTAGGCCAGTCGGGCACAACCAAAATACCCGATGCGGAGTCTTGTCTGATTTTCTGCAAGACCCGACTGATGAGGCAGAAGGGGGGAAATGCATAACAGAACAAGTCCCCCAGTGTAGCGTGAAAGCATCCATTGCTACTGCCCCTGGGTCTGGTTCCCAAGCAACATATGTTGGCAGTTGGTGATTTAATCTGGACGCAAAAAGGTCGATATCTGGTGTCCCATAACGTTCTACAATATCTGTGAACACTTTTCGATCCAACATCCATTCTATGTTGTCGTTAAATTTGCGTGACCTGGTGTCTGCCACTGTATTTAGTTTACCTGGGAGGTAAGTGGCTGAAATCCAAATTTCTCTTTGCAGACACCAGTGCCAGATATTGTTAGCCAATTCATCACACGATATCGACTTTATTCCACCCATGTGGTTAATGTAAACCACCACCGTGGTATTGTCAATTTGTAACCTAACATGTATTTTGTGCATGTCTGAGCAGTATGCCCTAAGGCCATGAAATGCTCCCAGCATTTCTGAATGGTTAATTCCCAGTGTTTTGAATTGGGTTAGTTCTAGTGCATTCCATCTCCCTCCACAACTAGTGGTGGTATTAGTTGCTCCCCAACCTTGGGCACTGGCATCAGTTTGTAAGATGATCGAGGGATTGATGATAATGATGGGTTTTGAACAATTTTGAGCATTCTCCATCCACCAATTTAATTCGGTTTTTGCCTTTTCTGGCAATTTCATAGGCCTGTCGAAATGGCCTGCATGTCTTTTAAGAGCTATAATTTTAGCTCTTTGTAGGTTTTGATAATGTAATGGTCCGAATTGTGCTGCGGGAAAAGCAGCCACTATCTTCCCAATTACCCTGGCCACCTGCCGTATGGATGGATCCCTGATGCCAGTAAGGCTCCTGCAAGCCTCTATCAAGTCCACCGCTTTATTTGGTGGTAAAGTGATAGACATTTGCACCGAGTCTATGGTAAACCCCAAGTAATCCATGGTGGTAGAGGGTTTCAGTTTTGATTTATCTGGATGTATGATGAATCCCAGCTTTTGGAAAAGATGTTTTGTGGCTAAAACTGCCAATGTAGCCATTTCCAAATTCTCCCCAACAATGAGGATATCATCAAGATAGGCCATTACAGTGTGATTCTGTTTTCTTAGGTAGGCCAAAGCTGGTTTCAACATTTTGGTAAACAGTCTGGGTGCTGATGATAACCCATTGGGCAAGGCTTTGTATTGCCATAGTTGTTCCATCCAGATAAATTTTAGGTACTTCCTATGATCCTTGTGTATTGGTACTGAATAGTATGCATCTTTGAGGTCAATGCATGCCATATAGTACCCATAGTCTATTAACTGCCTAGCTGTGTCAAAGGTATCCATTTTGAAATGAACATACTGAACAGAAGTATTTAGTTCGGTCAGATCTATAATTATGCGGCACCCGCCATCGCTTTTATTTTTGGTAAATATATTGGATACGAACTCCTGAGGCTCTCTGGCGGTTTTCTCAATTACTCCTTTTTCAATTAGCCTCAACAGTTCAGCATGCCCTGCCGTTCTTTCTTTTTGTGAAAGTATAAACTTCCGGCTAGGTGAATGCTGGACCGGGGTAGGGAGTTCGTAAATAAATTCAATTTTGTAGCCCTGAATACTTCCGAGTATGTAAGGATCAGAGGTAAGTGTGCGCCAAACTTCATAACACAAGTGCAACCGGCCCCCCACTTTTTGTGAATTTAGGCAAGGAATGTTCCTGGGGAAGCCAGACCCACCTACCTCCATGGTTATTGTCGGTGTTGTGGCCTCTGTCCTTGTTTGTTCTGTTGAGTTGACACGGTGTAGGGGTGGCGCATTTTCCAAGAAGGCCGGGCTGGGCCATGGCTTAAAAAAGACCGCTGTGCAGGTGGACCGGCCTTCGAGCTTTCACCACCGGCAGGTCTGTGATAAAATCGCTGGCCGGTGGGTGTGTATGGGTGCTGCCGTTGTGGGTAATGAGGTTTAGATGAACCGGGTACCTTGATGAGGCCTAAGGCCTTGGCCTCCTCGTCCAGGTCTTTCACCTGTTTGGGAAGGTTGTCCCCAAACAGTAGGTTCGGTGGTTGGACGTTCCCTGGTTTGCACAACCCCGCAAATTTGGGGTTGAGTGCCGGTTTTATGATGCTCTTCCTGAAGTTATTAATCTCATATTGCGTGTTGCACAATAGAGCCAGGGCATCTTGTAATTCCTCCGGTAACTCAATTCCCACTGCACTTCTGGCCACTGCCGTAATTCCGGCGGTCAATAGCTTCTGGATCTTCTGCAGTTTGACTTCTTGCCCTCTAATCATGGGGCTCATGTTCCCCCAAGTGGGGTTGTTCACCGTAGGAACATTTAGGGAGTTGCAATTCTCCGGAGCTAAATATTTTTCGGCTGTGGTGTGAATAGCCTGCTCCTGGAGCTGGTTTGTAGTCATACAATTTATGCTAGCTGCCAGCTTTGGATGGATAGGTAGGCCTTTCTGAGAAGGCACTGCATGTTTGTTGACCATCTCCAGCAACTCTTCCTGCACCCCAGACACTGTAGGTTCTTCAGCCAACTCCCCCTCTTCGGGGTCAGCCCAGTTCTGACCCCCAATGCTCCCCTGCGAAGAGGGCGAGACATTAGGCAGTCCGTGATAGGAGCCTGCCGTGGGCCTGCGAAGAGGCCCACCGTGACTCTGCCCCTGCAAAAGCAGGTCACGCTGGAGCATTTGCTCCATCATCCGCTCCATGCGGGAAAGACGACCTCCGTCGCTTTCAACGAACGGGGTGGCCTCGGTACGGACTCAGCTGAGTCAGCAGCCCCGGCCGACTTTCTGGTAGAATTGCCGCCCGACCGCGGTGTACCAGACGCTCTTCTGGGCGAAAAGTCGGGAGCTGCAGGTTGTACCTGTAGCTCGGGAGAACCAGCCCGCTGCTGGCTACTCTCCATGGCGGCAGCTCTAGCCGCTGCTCGTTTCGATTTTCTTGATTCCATGCTCCGTCGACGCTCACTCTCCGATGAGACTTACCTTGCGTAAGTTTTTTAAACTTACGCTGGAGGAGCCCCGCTCCTCCCGACTGCCGCTTCCGCATGCGTACGACGATATGTCGCGCATGCGTGCTGGCGGGGTCTTCACGTAGTCACTCACGTGACTCCGAAGTAAAATTTCAAGCAGAGAGCAGGCAGCAAGTCCTACCTCACAGCGCTCCAAGCACAGAGCAGGCGGCAAGTCCAACCTCGCAGCACTCCAAGCAGAGAGCAGGCAGCAAGTCCAACCTCGCAGCACTCCAAGCAGAGTGCAGGCAGCAAGTACAACATCGCAGCACTCCAAGCAGAATGCAGGCCAGCAAATCCAATTTCACACCATTTCAAGCATTTCAAGCAGAGTGCACTCACACTCACTCACTCACACACGCACACACAGGCACTCAAACTCATACACACGCAGACACAGACACTCACACACGCAGACACACGCGCATACACGTAAACACACAAACATACAAACAGATACACACAGACACTCACTCACACACATACACTCACACACACTCACAAAGACACATTCACAGACACATACACACATTCACAGGCACATACACACAGCCACACACACACGCAAACACGTACACACACTCACACACTCACACACTCACACACACACTCACACACAGACACTCACACAAACACACGGTCACAGACAGACAGACACACACACACTCACACACACACTCACATGCACACACTCACACACAGACACTGACACATACACAGACACTCACACAAAGACAGTCACACACAGTCAGACACACAGACAGATACACAGACAGACAGATACACACACAGACAGACACACACACAGACAGACACACGCACAGACAGACAGACAGGCAGACAAACAGACAGACAGACAGACAGACAGACAGACAGACAGACAGACAGACAGACAGACAGACAGACAGACAGACAGACAGACAGACAGACACAGACACGGACGCACAGACACACACATATACACTCACACACAGACACACTCACACACACAGACACAAACAAAAAGATGCAAAGACTCACACTCACACACCATATATATGGCAGTGGACGTTTTTGAATACTCAAACGGCGGAGCGCAACGTCTCCACTATAGGCCTTCCGCAGTCAGCAACACTTCCGCATTCAGCATCACTTCCGCATTCAGCACGACCTCCGCACTCGCCGGAAATTACGCAATTAGTGTGACTTGCCGACTGAGCGGAGATCACGAAATGAGCGGGACTTTTGCAGTAAACGGTCGGACCTGATAAAGCGTTTATTCCTCACAGCCACAGCTGCAAAATCTACAGTTGCAAAGCCACAGTTGCAAAAGTCACAGTTGCAAAAGCCACAGGCCTGTGACTGAGCTGCCAACCCAAGAATCCATTCGGCCCACAATGCCCATACTAGCCCTCTGGAAACCAGTCCCTTCGGCCCACTATGCTAGCTCTCCAGAAAGCCCCTCCCCCTCCCACTGGCCAGCAATATTGCAATTGGTGGAGAGGTGGAATATTGCGTTGGGGGACCAGCCCTCCCTTGTGAAGCTGGAGCACAACGGGGCCCATTTAGTTTGTTTTAACATGAACGTTTTTCACACTGTGGATGTTGTATATACGGAACGAGTGCCAGATGAGATAGCTGAGGAGGAACAAAAACATAATGTCTAATGAACTTTGAGACTTGTAGATAGGGGTGGCTTAGAGTAAGGTATGGATTGAACTCGGCAAACATTCAAGCTTTGATGGGCTATTTTAGATGGTGAGGTCGAGTTGGGCCACAGGGTGTTTCAGTACTATATGACGTTACAGTATGGCGGTGCCTGACTTGTCTCCATCATTGTCTGTGTATGTTGGAGTATTGTGTTCAAACAGGGCGCCACATTTCAGCAAAGCTTGGTAGAGCGGATATAAACGAATAACTGCAAGGGCAAGACGATTTTCATCAGATTATATGTTGAAGAAACAGGCGTCGCTCCGTGTGAACTGATCGTGGAGACATGTCGGGATCGTCCCTAGATTTCTGTAAGATTCGGCAATAAAGAGGCCAGGAAGATGCACGCGTAGGTTCACCGCTTTACATGGAAAATGAGGGGGGCTGGAATTCTATCCCTGACCCAACGACTAGTGTGGGTCAGTGAATAATAATTTGTCATGGAATCCATTTTACCGCAATTCATCATTCCTTATTATTCTTATTAAGTTGGGTGTTAATTGGAATCTGAACGAAATCTCCAAAGCTCTCGGGAGTCGGGCTTCGCGTGGATCGGGTCAACTGCGGAGGCCGGGAATGGAATTCCGGCCGACATGTTGGGAGGAAGCTGGTTTGCCACCATCGTCTACTGAAGTCAAGTCAAGTCAAAGTCAAGTCAAACAAACTTTATTGTCATTTAGAAATACATTGATATATGCAGTTCCAAACGAAATTACGTTGCATTTGGCTCCCTGTGCAACACAATAAATTAACCGAAGGATAGGTATGTATGAAAAGGGTAAATAGACAATAGTGGCAGCCCATTTACATGGCATTCAGGAGTCTGATGGCTCGTGGGAAGAAGCTGTTGCGGAACCTTGATGTTCTGCTCCTCATGCTGCGGTATCTTTTTCCCGAGGGCAGCAGAGTGAACAGTCCGTGATGGAGATGTGTGGGGTCCTTTATGATACTGCTGGCCTTAGACACACAGCGTTTGGTCGCAATATCCCCGATTGAGGGGAGAGAGGTCCCGATGATTTTTTCCGCTGTCCTCACCACTCTCTGCACAGACTTCCAGTCGGAGGCTCTACAGTCCCCAAACCAGACAGAGATACAGCTGGTCAGAATACTCTCTATGGTGCCCCTGTAGAAAGTAGTGAGGATGGGATGGGGGAGATGAGCTCTTCTCATCCTGCGCAGAAAGTGCAACCGCTGCTGCGCTCTCTTAACAGTTGATGAGATGTTAGTCGACCAGGTCAGACTGTTAGTGACCTGCACCCCCAGGAACTTTGTGCTACTGACCACCTCCACATCGCTGTCATTGAAGAAAGGAGACAAAGAGTTGGACGTTTTTCTTCAGATCCGGGAGGCGGATTATTGGTGATCTGATGTAGCACATTACCCAGCATACACGCGGAACCTGCCCGTTATCCTTAAATGACTTATTGATTGATTCGTGCCCGGTCGCATGCAGTTCTCTTGCCGTCCACCTGATGTCCCCATCATTGAAAAGCTGGATATTGCACAACGCCCGATAATTATTGGATCAGTGCTTCATTGTTTGAGGAGCCAAGAACAGAACTTCGAGCCGATCAAATGATTCAAAGTACCTTTATTGTCACATGTACCAATTAAGATGCAGTGATATGCGAATTGCCATACAGCCATACGAAACAAAAGCAACAAGACACACAGTTACATAAAAGTGAACATAAACATCCACCACAGCGGATTCCGCACATTCCTTACTGTGAAAGAAGGCAAAACAGTCCAATCTTCTTCCTCTTTATACTCCCGCCGTCGGGCCAGTCAAACCATCCGCAGTCGGGGCGATCGAAGCGGTCTTCGGGGTGATCATAACTTCCGCGTCGGAGCGGTTGAAACTCCCTCCGCGGCATCGAGCTCCGAGTCGGCCTCTTCTTAACAGAGATAGCGGGCTCCACGATGTTAAAGTCCACAGGTCCCGCAGTTGGAGCTTCGATCCCCGGCAAAGGCATCGCAAGCTCCGCGATGTTAAAGTCCCGCGGACTTCCGCGGTTTGGACCGCCGGATCGGTCTCCACGAAAGGCCGCCAATTATATAATGCTAGGGCACAGTGCAGACGGAGATGCCATACGGAAAAAAAATGCATCTCCGTCGAAGTAAGTGACTGAAACAAAGTTTATCCAACCACCCCGCCCGCCCCACATCCCCACATAAAACACACCAAGGAATATAAAACATACATTTTGACACTTTAAAAATACCAAAAAAGAAGAAAGGACAGACAGACTGTTGGCGAGGCAGCCACTACTGGTGCCTAGGTCAGTTCGCGGATAATATTGAAAGTTAACACACTCGAACTTTACTGTATGCGTTTAGCAATGTGTACATGGAAGCGGAAAAGGATTGGGTGCTTGGCTTCTCCAAACTCCGGGACCGAGGTATATTTTCCCACTCCTCCACTGAATGCTCGATTTCAGCACTAACAGACCTCAGTCAGTGATTTCAGATTACACCTCCTCCAGAATAACACCTCCTCCAGAATAACACCCTGCAAGTATTGGTTTTCAGTCCGCTACTATACCTCATTTACGCTCGCCACCGTGCGGCCAAACACGACTCATATTGTATCTACGAGTTTGCAGATGATACAAATGGGATGGATCAAATAATGTGCAACGTGGAGACGGAGTAGAAGCCGAAGATAGTGAACTTAGTGTCATGGTGTCAGGACAATAACCCCTCTATCAATGTCAGCAAGTCGAAGGAGGTCATTATTGACGTCATTAAGCATGGTGGAGCACAACCCACATCTGCATCAATGATATGGAACTAAAAATGATCACGAGCTCAAGTTGCATGGTGTTACTTTACCAAAGATCTGTCGCAGGGTAATCACATTGATGCGACTTCCAAGGCACATCAACGCCTCTACTTCATGAGGAGTCTGAGGAAATGTGGCTTTTCACCAGTGACTCTGACAAGCTTCATGGGATATATGGTACAAAGCATATTGTCGGGTTGCACCACAGATTGGCGTGGTAACGGGTCTGCCAAGACCGCGAGAAATTGCAGTTATAAACAGAGCCCAATCCATCACACATACCAGGCGTCCCACCATTGGCTCCATCTACACTTCACGTTGTCTCGGGAAACAAACAACGTAATCAAAGACTTGTCCAGACCGGTCAGTCTAACTGCCATTGCAAGGTTGTAACACTGACTGCCTCAACAACCTCCATGTGAATCCATATCCCCACCACTCGATGTCCTCGAGTTTAAACTGGTACTGTATATATATTGTATATCTGATGTGTCCGGAGAGCATGCAACACACCTCTTTTTACATCTACTCATGTAACAATAACAAACTTAAACCTGAAGCTCAAACCTAAAACGCCTCTCATTTTAATTGTTTACAACATCGCGATCCCAGGGGGATATTTTGTGGCTTATTGTTACAGATATACACATGCACATTTAAATAATATTTTTACACACACTGTTTGTTTTGTGTCTTTACAAAACTCAAATTCTGTAACTGCACTTGTCCAGTAGTACGGAGAACTGAGTAATGCAATGTGACTTGAACTAAGTTTATTCATTCTCATAAATACACGAAGAATTCAGGGTTTGATGGAAATAACCAACAATATTCAGCATGATATGCTATATAATACCCTATACTCTGCAATCTGTATCTTCCTCCACGCTCCAACTACAGGATTTGTATTGATTGTATCGATGTATGGCATATCTGGACTGAATAGATAGCGTGCAAAGCCACACTTTCCACTGTACCCAGGAACATGTGACAATAACAGACCAGCCTCACCTGACCTGATCTAATGATCTGATATTAGGAACAACCATGGACAGAGCGGGATGTTCGTGCTACGATGGCTCTAAGAATGTCCATGTAACGGAAGCAATATTGATTAAACTAGAGAATGTGTTCAATGGCGGTTAACGACAAATGACTGTTGGACAAATGCGAAGACAAAGTGACGAGCGGGCGCGGCTGGAAGGACACAGTCAAACACCCGATATCGTATCGTGGACCGTAATAATTGCCGGGCATTTGCAATACAACATAAAACATAATATATTTAGAAGATTCAGACAACTCACACGTAATGTCGGAAGCAAATTATCTTACCTAATTTTGTCCCTTACACCCAGCACAATCTTTGTGTCAAGTCTTCCCTTCAGGTTCCTTGTAAATCTTGCCCATCTCTCCATAAACCTATGATATCTGATGTTTGATTCTATTCGTGGATAAAAGACTGCATTCACCCTATCTATTCGTCTCATGATTTTACACACCTTCATATCATCACCCCTCAGCTTCCTTCGCTCCAGTGAATAAAGTGCCCACCTCTCCCTACAGCTGGGCCACGCAATGAAATGGCAGTACAGTCCTGCTATAACTACTGACGGTGATACCGCATGTGGAGAAACATGCAGAGACTGGACCAAGAGTCATAGTCACACAGCAGAGAAACAGACCCAGCAACTCTCTGTATCCATGCTATCCAATTACTTAATCACACTTACTAGCTATTGGTCCACAGAATATTATGCCCTGTCTCTCTCTCTCTTTTAAAGAAGGTGAGACTTACCCTTGAAGCGGTGTAGAGGCGGAAGTCGAGATTTATCCAGAGCATATTGTCTCTGTGAGACGACCAACAATTCATCAGATCCCCTACTGTGTACAGTTGCTAAGACCGACAAGTGAATTTATTGAAATTGATTTGTGGAACTTTGCGAGGTCCTGACAGGATAAACCTTCAAAGCAATAAGCAACGGGTACAAGGATGATTACGTTACGATCAGAAGATCAGAATATGAATTCACCTTGGACTGACTGAGATGAGATGAAATTTAATCTGTACGATATATCTGAATGGAGAGTATCGTCTTCTCCAGAAAACTATGATGTCCATTTGTTAAATACCTACAAGCGAAATTCCTTGTGGACAAGGGGAAACTGAAGACTAATGTGACCAGGTATGGAAATGAACTTGATACCAGGGTCAGTTTGATAATTCATTGTCAGAACAGGCCTGAGCTTGGCATTGTGCGTGTGGCTGTGTGCACCTGTGTCCATGGCCTAGGCATGTGATCCACCCTCTGCCACTGCTTCCTCGGCTCTATGGCCCACGGACCTGAGTCAGTGACGGTAGGTGACAAAATCTCCTCTATAATAACTCTCAACACCGGCGCCCTGCAAGGATGATTTCTCGGTCCCAGCGATACTCTCTTTACACTCTCCATTGTTCTCTGACCACAACCCTGTGATGGGCCGGATCAGGGACAATGATGAGGCGGAGTTCAGGAACGAGATAGTGAAGAGATAGTGTACTCACGTTGTGTCAGAACAATAGCCTCTGCATTAATATCATCAAGACGAAGGGGCTAGTAATTAATTCCTGGTCGCAAGATGGAGGTGAATGCGTCAATCAGGATTGTGGTGCGGAAGTGGAAATAGTTGAGGCTCAAGTTGTTTGGCGTTAATATTAACACCGATGTGTCCTGGATGAACCACACAGTTCAGATCAAAGATAGTATCTTTGGTTCAGCCAACCTAGAGCGCACACTCGACTTCCGGAGGAGACAGACAAAACCTCTACAAACATCTCCAGATGTGCCATTGAAAGCAGAAGGCAGGATACATCACAACCTGGTTTGGAAATAGCCAAGACGGCATGAAATTGCTGAGATAGTTTCTATTGTGTCCATGTCTGGTGTAACTGGTCTGAGTGGATAGCATGTACAACCACGCTTTTCACTCTAACTACGTACATGCGACAATGTAAAATCTAGCCTCTCCCAGACAAATCTAATGAATGGAGATCAGTAACAACTGTGATCAGAGCGTGAATATAAATACAAAGATGGGGTCAAAGATAACACACGTGACACAGCCGGTGTTTGCATACAAGAGAAGTTGTTGAATCGTTGTTAACCGCAAATGCACAGTTCGACAAATATGTGGGAAGATTAACTGTGGGGGTAGGAGACAGAATAGAGTAACATTCTAATACTGTATTGCGGACCGCAGCTGTTGCCGGGAATTGGAAACAAAAGAGGAAATAACCATAAAC
The DNA here is from genome assembly GCA_963514005.1 of Raja brachyura. The sequence goes on along the minus strand of CAUPSL010001522.1, from coordinate 20,219 downwards.
CCAGAAGATTCAGAAGACTTCCGCTTTCGACGACAACATATCTAATGTCTGAAATGAATGACCTTATCAAATCTCCGAGCTTGTCTAAACAAATGCACGCTGTGTTACTCTTTCTCAAAGCATACGCCCGCAACTATTGGCGTTGCACCGCGCTCTAGATGAGAGTGTAAACTGGATCGTCAGCGCACCACAACATTGTGCAGAATCAGTTGTGGCCCAACATTTATTACTCAACAGAAATATCCAAACCTCGCTACCTATTGCCACTGCCGAGTTGCCCACACAAGGAAATAGTAGTGAACCCTACTATAAATATTGACGGTGATACAACGTGTGGGGAAACGTGCATACACTGGACCAATAGTCATTCAGCAGAGAAATAGGCCGAAAAACTGTCTGTGTATGCACACCAATTACTAAATCCCATCTACCAGCACTTAGACTGCAGAATATTATGCCCTGGCACTTTTTTTTAAGGAAGCGATACTTACCTTCGACTCGTGGCAGAAACTGAATTCGAGACGTATCCGTAACATCAAGTGGTTCTCAAAGGGCGAACAATTGTTCAGATCATCCATTCACGGCAGTTGGTAAGAATAGTAAGATTGAATGAGAACTTACCAGTTCGAAGGTTGATCATTATTTCATGAGGAGTCGAAGTGAGGGATTTCGTGAAGAGCCCGCCGGCGCGCATGCTCGACATACTTCAAAGTAGCGGCGTGGAATCACAGAAACCAACAAAAGAAATTACTTCGGATAGTAAGATTGAAGTGACTAAGATTACCAGATGAAGGTGATTGAGGGTGGGCGAGGAGGGCACGAAATCCCTCACTTCGACTCCTCATGAAATAATGATCAACCTTCGAACTGGTAAGTTCTCATTCAATCTTACTATTTCATTTCGGAGTCACGTGAGTGACTTCGTGAAGACTTCAAAGCTTCTGTGATTACACGCCCTGGACCACGTCCATGCAGACACACCACTACCAGGGATGGATGGGAGGAACAAACTTGCTCAAATAGATCATACTGCAAAACAAGAGCATATTTGTTAATAACAAATCAAAACCCCTCATGCGGGGACATCTCCGCGTTCTTGACCTGCATTCAGCACGGCTTTTGCGAACTGTAGAGGAGCAGCAACAGGCTTGTTATAAAATCGCTGACACACAGCTTCATTAGCCCATCCTGCTATGGCGAGGATCTGGCCCATAGGCACCTTCATAATCCTTGCCATTGACGTCAATGCAGCCCTGGTGGAGTAAAACTTGAACACATTAGTGTCGATACCTGACTTACCCAAGACGACTCGAAGCCACCTGGATATCGTCTGGACTGTCACTTGATGATGAGACAAGCCGATATCTCTCCATTCCTCTGCTGCGTGCCGTCACCTAGACATAGTGACGAATACGTGAGGCTGAACACAGCCTAGCATCTGCGGGGTATGCCGGGAACTTCAGCTGCAGCCCTGTGCACCCAGGTCTATGCTGCTTTAGTAGCTCATCAACGACGAAGACTACTTCCATAGGGGTAGATATCATCCTGTCAACACATCGTTTGTGTAGTGCTTGTACCCTCTGCTGAAGTCAGCGCTAGTAACATCACCAGTTTCATGATGAGTTTGTCCAGTTGGATCCCTTCCATGGGAGACCACGTCCTGAGCAGGTTTAATACGTCCCTGACATCCCAGGTGATATCATAGCGTGGTGTAGGCGGATTCATATTGAATATACCCCGCATGAGTCTGGACACTAGCCTGCTGGATCCTACCTCAATCTTGAGATAGAATGATAGCGCGCTCCTGGCGCTGTTGATGGCACTGTAACTTAAGTGTTGATCATGGTACAACCCCACGAGGAATTCCAGGACGTCAGTTATTGTCACGTCATCGTACGTGATGCGAGAGCGGCTGCAGTAGGCTCCCACTTCTTAATCTGCGAGCGGTATCTTCGCCTTGTTGACTCTCGACATGACGCCCTGATGGGATCCAATGGTCCGAGTTGAGAGGCCGTATTGGACTAACGGCCTGTTCAGAACCTGCAAGCCAACAAATTAAATAGCCATGGCAGGGATGCGGCTCCCCTGAGACAGGGTGAGTAACCAATTCTGGGCAACCCTTCAAAAGGACCCAAGGTTCGATTGAGCATGGCAAAGACCACCGGACACCAAGGCCGTGTAGGCCAGTCGGGTATAATAAGGATGCCCTTGGCAGCATCTGCCTGAATCTTTCGCAGTACCCGACTGATGAGGCAAAACGAGGGGAATGCATAGAAAAACCAATTCCCCCAGTCCAGCGAGAATGCATCTAGCGCTATTGCCCCAGGATCTGGTTCCCATGAAACGTATGTTGATACCTGATGGTTCAACCGTGACGCAAAAGGTCAATGTCCGGTTTACCAAATTTGGCTGTGACTTTAGCAAAAATTTCAGGATGCAACATCCATTCAATATTGTCATTGAATTTGCGTGATCTGGTGTCCGCCACAGTATTAAGCTCACCTGGCAAATAGGTAGCTGAAATCCCAAATCTCTTTGAATACACCAGAGCCAAATTGAGTTAGCCAATTTGTCACATGAAACTGACCTGGTACCACCCATATGGTTTAAATATGCCACAGCTGTGATGTTGTCTATTTGGAGACGGACGTGTGCTCCAACAAGCTTGGAACAATACACACGAAGTCCGTGGAATGCTGCCAGCAACTCCAAATAGTTAAACCCTTGAGTCAAGAACATCGTTGACTCAAGGGTGTCCCATCTGCCCCCACAACGAGAGCAATTATCTGTAGCTCCCCAGCCATTGGAGCTTGCATCAGTCTGCAAATATACCACCGGATTAGCCTCCCTGATGGGCTTGAATGAGCTGCTAATGTGACACACCCACCATTGCAACTCATTTATTGCTTCGGACGGCAGCTGCATTGATCGAACATAATGACCAGCGTTCCATTTTAACGCAGTAATTTTAGCTCTTTGCAAATTCTGATAATGCAAAGGTTCATATCGTGCTGCCGGAAACAAAGCCACTAGCTTGCCAATTACTGTGGCTGTATGCCGAATCGATGGTATATTGGTGCCAATTAAATCTCTGCACACCTGAGTGACCTCCTCAATTTTGTTAATTGGTATGGTTACCCTCATGCTCATTGAGTTCACCGTGAACCCTAGGTAATTAATTACCTGGGCAGGGCAGAACTTCGATTTCTCTGGATGGACAATGAATCCCAATTGTTGAAATATATTGACAGCAGCTGCAACACCCTGTTCAGCCAATTCCAGGGTGTGGCCCACAATAAAGATATCATCTAAATAGGCCATTACTATATGATGTCGTTGTCTCAAATAAGCCATGATTGGCTTCACCAAATTAGTGAACAATCTAGGGGCTGTAGTGAGCCCATTAGGCAAAGCCTTATACTGCAAAAGTTGCCCCATCCAGATAAATTTCAAAACCTTCTATCATATTTCTGGATGGATACTGAATAATATGCATCCCTCAAATCGATGCATGCCATAAAGCAACCATGAGAAACCAATGATTTGGCTGTTTCAAACGTATCCATTTTAAAATGAGTATATGTTACAAACGTATTCAAACGGGTTAGATCAATAATAACACGACAGCCTCCATCCTCCTTAGGTCTAGTGAATATCTTCGAAACAAATTCAACTGGCTCATGCACCATTTTCTCAATCCTTAAAATTTCCTTGTAACCTGCTACCTGTTCTGCAGCATATAATTTAAACATTCGACCGGGCATGTGCTGGGATGGAGGAATGTCGCCATTAATAAACTCAATTTTATGCCCCTGAATATTCTGCAACACACACTCGTCACCAGTAAATTTACCAATGCACCCAAAAACAACCGAAGGCAACCACCAACATGTGAAGTTAAACAAAGAAAAAAGAGAAAACCAGACCCCCTCACCTCCGTGGTTACCGGCGGTCCTTGACATGTGTGGGTGGCCGTGGAGGTGCTGGGTTGGCTTGAGGGCGCGGCGTCTTCATTTCCCACCAAGGTCTCTGCCGACCCTGTCCTAAAAAAGACCCTTGGTGCTGGTCTGGTGTTGTTGTCGTTGTGGAGCTGGAGGGTGGGTCCTCCTCGAGGTACTGGCAAACCCTCATGAGCGAATGTATGGAGCTTTTGAGCCTGACGGTGTGGGGCACTCTGAGAGCGCATGATCCCCACCGTCTTAGCTTGTTCGTCAAGCTCTTTGACTCTCTTCGAGAGGTCTCACCAAAGAGCTGACGGGGCGGCGGCGGCGGCGGCGGTTTGCACAATCCTGCAAACTTCGGGTTGAGCGCTGGTCTTGCGGAACCCGTTGATTTTGTGCTGGGTCGCGCACAGAAGGGCCAGAGCATCTTCCTGGTCCAAATTCAGTTCGTCCCCGTCCACCGACGGCGGTAATACCGGCCGTGAGGAGTTTCAGGATCCGCTGCAATTTTAGCTCCTGTTGACGGATAGCCGCACTGATGTTGCCCCATATTGGCGTATTGACCACAGGCACGTTGAGGGAGTTTCAGTTTGATGGAGCCTTGTGACGGCTCATAGCCTGGATGAGGACTTCTTCCTGCAGCACCTGATTATTAAGAAAGTCCACTATGGCTGCCAGTTTTGTATTTAGAGGAAGTCCAGATGAATGTGGAGCCTCGAATTTGGTCGCCACATCCAAGGGTTGCTCCGCTGGCACCTCCAACGGAGGTGGTACGGGAGCCACCAGAATCTCCTCGTCCTGCCGCTCCAGGCTGATAGTGGATGTTGGTGAAGACGCCCTGTGCCTGTTGCTGCCCTGCTGTTGTTGACGTTGAAGCAGGAGCTCCAGCAGCCGCTCCATACGGTCAATACGCCCTTCACCCTGAACACTCAGGTGGTCGGAGTCCTCCGGCTCTGAAAAGAAAACCGGGCTCCTGTCATCGGCCCGCACCTCATCGAGGCCCTGCCGGTGCCGGTAGTTGTCGCTGACAGCCGCCGAGGCGAACTGCGCGATTCCTGCGCGGGCGTGTTCAACCGCCTCCGTTTAGCGGGAGCTGAAGCCGCTGCCACTAAGGACACTTGCGGCGTGGTGTCGGCACCAGCCGAAGCATGGCTGCGTGGGGCCCGCGCAGTCTTGCCGGCTGCCCACATCGTGGACCTTGCCAGCGCATGGTCTCACCCACCCATCCATGGGGGGCTCGGCGACCGTGACGAGACCCGACTCAACCGACCCGTACCGGCGTCGAGAGTCGGGGTGTGCCGGCTGGACCTCACAGCCGCCCCAGGTCTCGCCCTGGAACCTGACCGCTCCTCCGTGTCAGGCAATGCCTTAGCCCCGACAGGGTTAGGTTTCTGGGCTCCTGCCCTCCCCTTCTCCGAGGGCTGAGTGGAACGGGCCGTGCAGCCGCACGCACCCTGCTCGAGGTCGCCAGCGAGCCCGCTGACGACCTGACTGCCATGGCAGGGTCCCCCTGCTCTGGTGGCACACCACACTCCTCCTCTGGAACTCCTCCGAGCTGTGGTGTGCTGGCGGATCCGGACCTGTAAAACAGGGCTTACCCCAGTCTCCGCCTGAGTCCCGGCCTGCGCTGCAGTCGGAACTGTTGACCGGGGACTTCTCCAAACATCCTCCGGTCCATCGATCTCCCATCCATGTTCTTGCTGCAAGAAAACATCGCATAGCAAGAACCACCAACTTAAGGTAAGATACTTACCTCCGTGGCCCCTTGTGAAGAGCTGGCGAGGAGCGCGCTCCACCGCCAGCCGTCGCAGCAACGCGGTACGACGATATGTCGAGCATGCGCGCCGGCGGGCTCTTCACGAAGTCACTCACGTGACTCCGAAATGAAATAACAAGTGAATGTATTGACTTCTGCGAGGCCTTTGCAAGATAGATTTGAGAGAATTGTATCCCGCATATGGATTATTACCTTATGATCACAGTTTAGAATAAGAATTCACCTTGGAGTGATATGAGGTCAGATGTAATATATTCTCGCAGATATATCTGAATCTACAGCATTATCTCCCCCAAAAAATGAGGATGACTATTTATGAAATGCAAACATGGTTGGGGCGAACATATCTGTGGGAAATAGGGACATGGACACTGATGTGACCTGGTTGTAAATGAATATAAAACCAAGAACAGTTTATAATTATGATATTGAATTCCACACAGACTTGATCTTGGCATTGTACTTGTGAAGGTGTGCACCTGTGTCAGCTGGGGAAAGCTTGGCTGTTATCTCCAAACCACTGGATCTCGGAATCTGCTCTCCCACTGTCACTGCCACCTAGGCTCCAATGCCCACGGACCTCAGTCAATAAGGATAGGGGACAGCATCGCCTTCATAATAAATCTCTACATCGATGCCCTGCAAGGATGCATTCTCAGACCCTTATATTCTCCATTTCCACTCTCGACTGTATGGATACATTTAGCTCTCATCATATCTACAGGATTACACACAAACCCTCTGTGGTAGGTCAAAACAGGAATAATTGCCATATTCAGTACAGGCGGGTGATAGAGAACTAAGATATAGTGTGTCCGGACAATAATCTTTCCCTCAATGTCAGCAAGACGAAGGAGCTGGTTGTTGCCTTCAGGAAGCATGGTGCAGGACTTGCCCAATCAGCATCAATGGTGCAGAAGTGGAAATAGATGACAGCTTTCCCTTGGTGTTAATCCCTTGGTCTGATGTGGATCACCCACATAGATGCAAGAATCCACAAACGTCTTTATATCCCGAGGAGACAAATAAATCTCGTCATGTCTCCAGTGACTGTTCCAAACTTCTGTTGATGCAGCATAGAAAGCATAATGTAGGGGTCCATCACAGCTTGTTTTGAGAAAAGCTCTGCCGAGGAACGCAAGCAATTGGGGAGATTTGTAGATATAGCCCTGTCCGTCACACAGACCAGACTTCTCATCACTGATACAATCTACACTTTACGCTGCCTCGGAAAAGCAGCCATATTGACAAAGGCCTGTTTCACCCCGACCATTCCTTGTTCTCCCTGCTCCAGTCCGCAGGAAGTGCACACTAGTGAAAGCGCACACCACCAGTAGCATCTTCTCACCCGTTATCGGGCTTCTTAAGGGTTTAAGCTATTATGCTGCTTATTTCACATTTCCCAATTGATGACATTGTGATGTCTCGAGCTGATACGTGACATCGCTGAAACTGTATTCTGCTCTCTGTATCTTCGCCTTTCCTCTATCTGTTATACGTGAGTTCGAAATGATTGTCCCAATGGTCGGAATATCTGTACTGCCTGGATTACATGCAAACACAGTTTGTTTTCAACATACCTCGATATATTTCACAATAATAATCCTGATCCTGAACCTGTGCCTGAAACCTAATGTGCTTCGCATCTTTATGGCTTACAACTCCGCCAAGCCAGTGGGAGGTATCAAAGGTGAGATAAGTATTGCATCATCTGTCGCTCGAGCTGTGCACTTCAGAACAGTTAAATAAGAATTTCTGCATCTGCTTGAATGAATCTTTTGCGTTTTTACAAAAAGCTCTAATTCTACAACTCAGAATGTTCATTTCATCGGACAAAGATAAACCGGAATTACGCAATGCGGTTTGCGCAGATGCTGTTCATTCTGACACATTTACGGATAAATCAGGCTTTTGATAAGAATCAGGAACGATATTCAACATGATATTCTAACTCATGAATTATGGTTTACATTCTGTATCTTCATCGTTGCTCTGTGTATTGTACGTTTGAAGTGTTTGCTTCTACATATGATGTATCTGAACATTTTGATTAACATGCAAAACAAAGATTTCCACTGTACCCCAGTACCCTTGACAGTAATAGACCTTACCTAAGCTAACCAAAGCTAATCATCTGCGGTGAATAACAACCATGTCCAGAGCGGTAATGTTCGTAATATGATGGAGACAGGAGACGATGAAGATTGGAGACGATGTTGATGTGAAAGAGAATGTGCTTAACGGTTGTTGATAACAAATTAATTGTTGGACAAGTGCAAAGAGAATGTGCCGTGAGGGGATAGGATGTATCATCGACGCTAGACCCGCCTACTATATTAGGCAAATATCCTTCCAAACCAAACCTGTTTATGTACCTGTCTAAAAGTGTATTATACAGTGCGATAGCACCTGCCTCACCCCCCTCCTCTGACAGCTCGATCCACACACCTTCCATGCTTTGTTTAAACAATTTGCCGCTCAGGTTCCTATTAAATCTCTCAACCCGCGTCTTGAACCATGTCATATTGTTCCCGATTCCCCTACTCTGGTTCAACGTTTGTGTATTTACCCGATGTTTTCATCTCGTGGTCGTGTATACACGTCCTCCTGTGCCCCAATAAATCAAGCCCTAACCTCCTAAACTGCACCCTTTCGCTCAGCCACTCAAGTCCTGGCGATTTCCCAGTAAATCTCTTATGTACCCCCTTCCAGCTTGACACTATCTTTCCACCGACGGGATGACCAAAGCGGGACTCAACACTCTGTGAGGCCTCGCCAATGTCTTGTACACGTGTAATGTGACATCCCAACATCTATATTCAATACTCTGAATGATGATGGCCTATGTGCCAAAAGCGTTCTTGACCTCCCTATCTACTTGTGACGCCACGTTCAAGGAGCTACCGTTTGTACCTGCAATGTTGGATCCCTCTTCACTACAACACTGCCTGAATCCTACAATTCATTATGTAAGTCCTGCGCTGGTTTGACATCCCAAAATGCAAAACTTTTATCAGCATTAAAGTCTAACACAACTCCTCAGCCCTCCTGCTCAACTGCTCTAGGTCCTGCTGTCATTCTTTTTTTTTATTTTTTTATATATATTTTTATTAGAGTAGGTAAGCAGTGAATTAGCAAACACATATTATCTTAGCAATATTCCGTGTACAGCAATCATACATTATTAATATTATCAAATGAATCATATTGTCTCTATTTTTTTTATAAAGAGAGAGAAAAACAGAAAGAAAAATAAAGTAAAAATCAAAAAGAAATCATAGAGAATGGAATAATTTACCATCATTGGAGATAAGATCAAGGAATATAGAATATAACTTTTCATCTAATCCTGAGTCCAAGTTTCAGTTAGGGTTCCCCGGTGAACCGATCTACCCCTTTAAATAATCAATGAAAGAAGGCCATATTCTTACGGAAACTTCTTGTTTGTCCATTAGGGCAAATCCAATTCTTTCCAGGCGTAGGGTTTCCGACATTTCCGTAATGCACATTTTAATTGTGGGGGATATAGGGCCTTTCCAAAATCTGAATGTTAATTTCTTCCCTATTATTATACTATAACCTAGGACATTTCTTTGACTTGTTGTAGGTGTTAAATTTTGTTCTGATATTCCAAGTATTATTAATTTTGTGTCCGGATCCAATTTGGTATTAATAACTTCAGAAGTTATTCTAAAAATCTCAATCCAGAAATTCTTAATTTTTACACAATTTGCAAAAGTATGTGTTAAATTAGCTTCTAGATGCTGACATTTATCGCAGATAGAGGAGACTTGTGGGAATATTCTATTCAATCTAACTTTTGAGTAATGTAATCTGTGTAATACTTTAAATTGTATTAAAGCATGTCTGGTATTTAACGAGCATTGGTGTATATATTGTAAACTTTTGTCCCATACATCTTTTGTTATGGGTTGGTTTATTTCATTTTCCCAAATGTGTCTAAATGATTCCGTTGTTGGTATCTCGCTATCTAAAAGAATATTATAAATATAAGTTGATAGTTTTTCTGTATTAGGATGCTTATTCAAACATTCATCAAGGATTTCTGGTTCCTTATTCCTATAATCTTGTGTATTTGATTTGACGTAATCTCTGAGTTGTAGATATCGAAAAAAATATTTGTCATTCTTAACACCCATCTTCGCTATCGACAATTCTACCAACAATGCTGACAGACAGCGGCAAACGTATTAATGATGTATACGTTCTCATCCAAATGCCTGATATAGATGTCAATCAGCAATGGGTCCAGCAAGGACGCCTGAAGTGTGTATGAATCATTGGCGACGTGCCGAATTTCCTCAGATTCCTTTCGATGTGCTTTTGTGGCTGACGATTCAATATGGTCGGTGCCCGACAGTTCTATGGTAATATTAATGCCATGGAATTTCAAGTTCTCAACCATTTCACTTTGGCCCCATAGGTGCAGATTGGGGCAGGGTGCTCCATCAAGATTCCGGAAGACAGTAACTAGCTCCTGACAGTTACTGGTGTTAGGGTGCTCTCCTGACACCAGCCATATTGCTCAGCTCCCCGTCTTCGTCTTGTGCTCCGTCTCGTCAGTGTTCATGATCCGCCCACCTCTGTCGGGTCTCCGCTGTCGTTGGGGCCTAGAACCGTGGAGCGGCCTTCAACCGGACCTGGGGCTCCAGTCGCGGAGCCTGCGGACTACTCACCGTCGTGGACCTGGCCGAGTTAGGAACGGGAGGAGCTGTGCTGGCGCTGCTGCTGCTGCTGCTGCTGCCCGACCCTGGAGATTCGGAGGCTCCAGTCCTGGCCCAGTGGACGGTGACACTGGGGGCTCGCGGGTCCCTACTTGGGAGACCGCTTTTCGGAGCTCCCGCGGCGGCATCTTCTGCCGCCCGAGTAGCGGGGTTGAAAATGACCTGGAGCGGGGCCTGACATCGACCGGCGCGGCTTTAACGGCAGTGGGACTTGCTAGCACCCGCCGGGGGATCCAACATCAAGACCTGGAGCACGGTCTTGCATCGCCCGGTAGCGGGACTTATTTACCATCGCCCGCCAGGGGCTCTGACTCTGACATCGGGAGGAAAATGGGGAGTGCAGGGGAGAGATCACAGTGAGGAGGAGATTCACTGTGATAGATGTTTGTGTAAATTATGATGTGTCTTGGTTATTTTCTTGTTTGTGTGACTGCAGAAACTAAATTTCGTTTCAACCTCAATGAGGTTCAAATGACAATAAACGGTATTGTATTGTACTGTATTGTGGAGTTGTCATCTGCAGACTTGTAGATGTGGCTTTTTGCCGAATTTGGCCGCACAGTTCTGAGTGTTCATGAGTCAAGGGGTAGAATCCGAGCCAGTAGGTCTCCACGGATTCACTCACAGGATAGCCTGCCACAGTAACCGTTGCTCCAGGTGAACCCGAGACTGATGGAGCAGGAAATATTCCTCCAAACATGCTGTTCAAAGCGGGCGGAGAATGCATTCAGCTCCTAGGGGAGGGTCCCATTGTTGCCATCGACTGCCCCCATTTTTATCTCTCCATCAGAACTATCCCACTGCGTATCACTCCATCACTGGACGGAGAGAGGGCAGCCCAGAGACGGGGAATAGAGAGCGTAGGAGATAACAGTTCAGAGAGAGTGATAGCAATGAGGATGTAGGGAGAGAGAGAGAGAAAGAGAGGAGGGACTGGTGCTGAATCATTCGCCGTTTTGTTAAGGTTTAGGACAATTCCAAGCGGCAATGTTTTTGTTCTCTGAGTGTCATGAGTCTTTGGGTCATTCGACCCAGCACCGCCATTCAATGTGATCATGGCTCATCATCCCCAATCAGTACCCCGTTCCTGCCTTCTCCCCCTATCCCCTGACTCCGCTATCTTTAAAGCTCTCTCTTCAAAGTATCCAGAGAACCGGCCTCCACCGCGCTCTTAGGCAGATGATTCCTCAGATTCACAAGTCAATGGGTGAAATAGTGTTTCCTCATCTCCGTTCTAAATGGCTTACCCCTTATTCTTAAACTGTGGCCCTGATTCTGGAAACCCACAACATCAGGAACATGTTTCCTGCCTCCAGTGTGTCCAAACCGTTAATAATCTTATATGTTTCAATAACATCCTCTCTCATCCATTTAAACTCCACAGTATACAAGCCCAGCCGCTCAATTCTCTCAGCATATGACTGTCTCGCCATCCCGGGAATTTACCTGGTGAACCTACGCTGGGCTCCCTCAACAGCAAGAATGTCCTTCCTCAAATTATGGGACCAAAACTGCACACAATACTCCATGTGTGTTTTCCTTAGGACCCTAGACAACTACAGAAGGTCCTCTTTGCTCCTATACTCAACTACTGTTGGTATGAAGGCCAACATTCCATTCGCTTTATTCAATGCCTGCTGTACCTGCATGCTTACTTTCATAGACTGATGCACAAGGACCCCCTGATCCCGTTGATCCTCCCCTTTTCACAACTTGACATAATTTAGGTAGTAATCTGCGTTCCTGTTTTTGCTACCAAAGTGGACAACCGCGCATTTATTCGTCTGCTTCTGCCAAGCACCTGCCCATGTTATTGTCCCATGGTAAAGCCAGATCTATTCCAGGCGAGCAGGGAGTGAAAGGTTCCCGGGGTCAGTGGGAGTGTGGGGTTGAGGTCACAGTCAGTGAAGCCGCGATCATGTTGAGTGGTGAAGCAGAGTGGAGTGGGGGGGGGGGGGGGGGGGGTTCTTTTAGTCCGATATGATCTGTTGAACTGATTCCTCAACCTGCGGACAAAGGTCGCCCAGTCCAGTCCACCTTCTAATTGGGCACCAGAAGCCCTGGAATTTGGCATTGCCTTGCTGAGTGAAACGGATTGAAGGAAATCATTTAAACAACATGAGGTGGAGAGTTGGATCTGATGGAGTTTGGAACAATATCCCCTTTGCTGGAACAATGCCGCCGCTCACAATTGCCAATTCCCTGATTAAATCACAACCTGTCTGTCTCAGAAGGGATTTCACTCGGCTGATATCATCTGTTTGTGAATCATTTCTAAATCTCTATTTTTAAACTGTTCAAACTTCACCGTCCCGGTGGAGACGGAAAATTGTATAAAATCTCCAGGAATGTTCTGCCCCAGCATTTCAGTCCGCGGCATTACCGGTAGCTGACGGCGACGTCGCTGGGCAGAGAAAATGTGGGAATTGTGGTACAGATATGCCAGTGTGGAGAAAATATTGTACGTGATCATTGCTGCCATTGGAGTCCCTGGTAAGTGAGAAGATCAATATTGGATAAGGGGTTTAGACACTGGAAAAATTTAGGAATTCTAAGGATAGAACACCTTTACAGGAAAGGAAAATTTCTCTCATTTCAAGAGTTAAAAGATATCTATGGATTGCATCCAAATTACTTGCTTTGGTATTTACAAATTAGAGACTATATCAAGTCAAACATGCAAGACTATAAAAATAGAGAACCAGGATTACTGGATGACTTGCTCAACAAGCACCCAAATACAGAAAAACTAATAGCGTATATATATAATACTCTTTTGGATAGGGAAATCCCAACAACAGAATCATACCGACAAATATTGGAAAATGAAATAGGCCTATCTATAATGAAAGATACTTGGGAAGAATGTTTACAAGGTATACACCGTTGTTCGTTAAATGCCAGACATACCTTGAAACAATTCAAAGTATTACATATATTACATTATTCATAAACGAAATTAAATAGAATTTTTCCTAACATCTCTTCTATTTGCGATAAATACCAGAATTCAGAAGCTATTTTAACTCATAGTTTTGTAACATGTATAAAACTTAATAATTATTGGACTGATATTTTTAAAATCATTTCTGTAGTTCTTAAAACTAAATTGGACCTCGACCCAAAGCTAATAATATTAGGAGTTCCTGATTCAAACCTAATATTAACAGTAAATCAAATAAATTTTCTTGATTACTGTTTGATAATTGATAAAAAAAATTAATATTAAAATTCTGGAAGGGAACATTATCACCCACAATGAAAATGTGGACAGTGGAAATGTCGGAGACGCTGCATTTGGAGAAAATCAGGTTTGTCCTAATGGACAAATATGAACTTTTTGAGCAAATATGGTCTCCATTCACTGACCATTTGAAGGGGTAGCTGAGCTCAGCATTGTAACTCAATAAAAACCCAGTTGTAGGATTAGATGAAAATATCTATTCTGGGATTTGTATACACGTCTCTATAGATATTGTTATGTGAAATTGTTCCATTCATTGTTAAGATGTATACTTCATTTTTTAAAAATTATATAATATTTGTTTTCTTATATTATTTTTTATTTATTTATATTTTTTAATTGTTCTCATATAATCATAATCATTATTATTTAATCACTATCTCCATTGATTATAAACCTATTCTTTCACTTCTTTACTTTCTAAAATGAAACAGAAGCTTCTATAAATCATTTCGTAATATTTGTATAATTTTTGAAAGAAGTTAAATGTGTATTTGAAAAAACTGCTTTATTGTTGGCAATATGCATTGCTTCTAATAAAAATATATATTTTTTAAGTTGTTTAACTCCATGTGCTAACTGGTGTTGACCTGATTCTGACCATGTTACAAGTTCCCAACATGATCGTTGGACAAGAATATGTGAAGAATATCAATCCTCTCAGTAAAATATTTTTGAATTAACGCTGCTATGATTTTTCTTATTTTCAGACAGCTGAAACTAACCCTCTTTTTCTCTCACTGCCGCCGGCCGGGATTTTTGTCAATTCAACATCAATTCAATCTTTAATTGTCATTGTGCAGTATACAGTACAGAGACAACTAAATACAGTTAGCATCACACCCAGAAGAGCGAACACTAAATAATGAACAGTTATATATATATATATATATATATATATATATATATATATATATATATATATATGTGTGTGTAGAAACAGTATCAGTAGCGGAATTTTACTTGGTGAAGAAGTGTGCGGGTGCGTGGGGGGGTAAACAATCTGTGGCTGGGGTGAGACCACTTCTTGATGATGCTGCACGGCCTTCGCAGACATCGCTTGCTTTGGACAGACTCAATGGAGTGGAGTGAGGAACCGGTGATGCATTGGGCGGTTTTCACCACCCTCTGCAGTGCTTTCCTGTCAGAGACAGAGCAGTTGCCATACCATACTGTGATATAGTTGGTAAGGATGCTCTCGATGGCGCAGCGGTAGAAGTTCACCAGAATCTGAAGAGACAGATGGACCTTCTTTAGTCTCCTCAGGAAGAAGAGACGCTGGTGAGCCTTCTTGACCAGTGGTGAGGTATTATGGGTCCAAGAGAGGTCATCTGAGATGTTGACCCCAGAAACCTGAAGCTGGAAACACGCTCCACCTCCGTCCCGTTAATATGGATGGGGGTGTGCGTTCAGCCCCTAGACCTTCTGTAGTCCACAATGAGCTCCTTGGTCATCTGGGTGTTAAGGGCCAGGTTGTTGTCAGCGCACCATGCTGCTTGGGGCTGGACCGCCTCCCCATAGGCCGACTCATCGTTGTCGCTGATCATCTGCGTACTTGATGATGGTGTTAGTACCATGTACAGGTGTGCAGTCGTAGGTGAAGAGGTAATAGAGGAGAGGGCTCGGCACACAGCCCTGTGGAACGCAGGTGTTCAGGGTGAGGGTTGAAGAGGTGTGGTTGTCTAACCGAACAGACAGTTAGAAAGTCCAGTATCCAGTTGTAGAGGGAGGGGTCGATGCTCAGGTCGCTGAGTTTGGTGATCAGTTTTGAGGGGATAATGGTGTTAAATGCTGAGTTATAGTCAATGAACAGCATTCTCACGTAGGTGTCTTTGTTGTCGAGGTGGGAAAGGGCGGAATGGAGTGCCGTTGAAATGGCATCCGCCGTACTCCTGTTCTAGCGGTCGGCAAACTGGTAGGGGTCCAGTTTGGGAGGTGGGCAGCCATGGAGGAGTGCCAGGCCCAGCCTCTCGAAGCACTTAGTAATGATGGGAGTAAGTGCAACTGGGCAGAAGTCATTAAGGCTCACGGCAGTGGAGTGTTTTGGCCCCGGCATGATGGAGGTGCTTTTAAGGCACGTGGGGACAACTGCTTGGGCAAGTGACAGGTTTAAGATGTCAGTCCAGACGTCAGTCAGCTGCGCAGCACAGGCCCTGAGGACGCGCCCGGGGATGCCGTCAGGGCCAGCAGCCTTACGTGCATTGATCTTGCTCAGTGCTACAGACACGTCGTAGGGGGTGAGTGTGAGGGCCTGGTGAATAGCACGAAGCACAGCCTTGTTGGCCATCTCTTGGTTTGAGCCACTAGAATGTTGTTCTTGCCTTCAGTGGGACCTTGTTCATAGTTGTCCCTGTGCTCGGGACAGGTAGGCAGCTCTCCGGGACGGCGTAACTGGGAGAGAGGGGGTTCACATTGTGAAGTTCACTGTGACTGGGGTATTGATCAGAGTGAACACCGCTCCTGTGAACACTGTGTCTCACTGTGAAGTCTGTCACAGTCGGATTCCACCACCTGTAGGTCAATAAACGGATCGATCTCCTGGACCAGTGGCCGCGGATCTACCGGCGTGTGAGTGTGTGTGTGTGTGTTGTTACTGAACTGAACTCACTGTGGAATTAATCCATTAACGGAGCCACTCTGCTGCTGCCGGATTATGTTGTCCCTGCCTTCCCTCTGTAAGCCTCCCTCCTCGTCCCCATCAGATGCCGAGTTCCCAGAGCCCTGGTTAAACGCGGGTGCAGCTCGCGGTTTATTCTGTGAAAGCGGCCCCATCAGAGACTGTGAGCAGCAGCAGGGTTCAATATAGAAAGGACCATTGCGCCTATTGTAGCGGGTGGCTGCTCATTCCCTCTCCGCCTCTTACCCCGTCCGCCCGTCGCCTTATCATCTTCTCCCCTGAAGTAGGCAGGCAGGTCCGGCACAGTCGGAGCCGGCTCAGACATTGTTAAATTTGCAGCAGCCGCGCAACGACTCCAACACTCCTGATCTTGAGCTGAAAGTCGAGCCGGTGTTCAGCCCCGGAGACCGTGTTGATTAAATGCCCAATGTCCGTCCCCTTGTGTTTCCGCAGTGAATTTAGTGGCGATTGTGATCCTGTCCCGGGGAAAGTGCGGCCTCTCCAACTGCACCACTCGCTACCTGTTGACTAAATGCCCAATGTCCGTCCCCCTGTGTTTCCGCAGTGAATTTAGTGGCGATTGTGATCCTGTCCCGGGGAAAGTGCGGCCTCTCCACCTGCACCACTCGCTACCTGGTGGCCATGGCAGCGGCCGATCTACTGACCGTCATCACCGAGGTCATTTTGGTTCAGCTCCGATATCATTACTTTTATTGGAGTTCCCTGTCCATCACCCCTGTGTGCAGTGTTAACGAAGTACTGAGGTTTGCAGCTACAGACTGTTCTGTCTGGTTCACCGTCACTTTCACCTTTGATCGGTTTGTCGCCATTTGTTGCCTGAAGCTGAAAACTAAATATTGCACCGGGAAAACTGCGGCTGTGGTTCTGGCAACAGCCGGCGTTCTGCTCTGTCTGAAAAACCTTCCCCGCTACTTCACGCGGGAACCCCGGACAATCATCGACAATGTCCCGTGGGGCTGTGACACGGTGGCCAGTTATTACACTGACCCCGGGTGGGTGGCATTTGACTGGTTCGACACGGTTTTAATTCCGCTCCTCCCTTTCGCTGTAATCCTGCTGCTCAACGCTCTGACAGTCCGCCACATTTTAGTGGCCAGTCGGGTCCGTAAGTGGCTGAGGGGTGAGAGCAAGGGGGAGAACCGCAGTGACCCGGAGATGGAGAGCAGGAGGAGGTCTGTGGTTTTACTCTTCACCATCTCCGGCAGCTTCATCCTCCTGTGGCTGACACTGGTTGTGAACTTCGTCTATTATCAGATCACAGGAATTGGAAATGACTGGAATGATTCTAAATTGATTTTTAACTACGTCGGGTATTTGCTGAGTAATCTCAGCTGCTGCACCAACACATTTATTTACGCGGTGACCCAGTCCAAGTTTAGGGAGCAGGTGAAGATCGCGGTGAAATATCCGCTCACGTCAGTGCTTCGGCTCATTAATAAATCCCCGCCCTGAGCGCATCCATCCCAGAGGCGGGCGGGCGGCCGCAGTCTGTCTCTGCGCTCCGGGCTCCGGCTCCTGACATTCACTGCCGGAGCCGTGAGAGAGAGAGGGGGGGCGGGAGAGGGAAAGAGGGGGGAGAGGGAGAGAGAGAGGGAGAGAAAGAGAGACGGAGAGAGAGGGGGGAAAAGATAGAGAGAGAGAGAGAGAGAGAGAGAGGGGGGGGGAAGAGAGAGAGAGAGAGAGGGAGAGAGAGAGGGAGAGAGAGACAGAGAGACAGAGAGAGAGAGAGAGAGAGAGGGGGTAGAGAGGGATAGAGAGATAGAGAGATGGATAGAGAGAGAGTGAGAGAGAGCGAGAGTGAGAGAGAGATTAATCCTTGGTGAAGGAAAGACGGCACATCTTGGTGCACAATATGTAACAGCACGCCATAACCTGAGAGATGGTGAATGACCAACATGAACGCACACACTCACGCACGCACACACTAATTGACATTAACTGACATTAAGAAATTGATATTGAATTGCTAAAGTTACTATTGTGCTGAACTGCTTACAGATGCAAGAACGTGTAGCATCAAAAAAGGCTATAGGTCGATTGCGAGTTTATGTACAGGGACATATCTATCCATGCACTGTAGACTTGTATTTATACATGCATTTTATGTATGAATGCAATGTACTTTATCATGCCAATAAAGTCGTTTAAATTGAAAATTGAAGAGAGAGAGAGAGACACAGACAGACAGACAGACAGACAGACAGACAGACAGACAGACAGACAGACAGACAGACAGACAGACAGACAGACAGACAGACAGACAGACAGACAGACAGACAGACAGACAGACAGGAGGGGGGGTGGTAACCGATTGCTCTCGCCGTATAGCCAGCAGGTGGCGCTTCACCGGACAAGGGAGATAGAGTTGCTGTGTGGACAGTGTATATATTGTGTGAGAGAGAGAGGGGGGAGAGGAGCGAGTGATAGATGGAATAGAGTGATATACAGATAGAGATAGAGAGGCAGACGCACAGAGCGATAGAAAGTGAAAGAGAAAAATGAGAGTGATACAGAGATATAGAGGTAAGAGAAATAAAAAGATAGATCGGACGGGGGAGAGACAAAGAGAGAGAGAGAGAGAGAGAGAGAGAGAGAGAGAGAGAGAGAGAGAAATAGAGATCACGGTAAATATATATGGATAGAAAAAGAGATGACTGGATGAGAAAGAGAGTGGGGGGTGAAACAAGAGGAGAGAAAGGAAGGGAGAGAGAGAGAGAAAGAGTGAGAGAGAGACAGCAATATATAGTTAACAGTCCAGAACCAGTGGCCACACTTTAAGAATAAGAAGTTGGCCATTTGGGACTGAGATGAGGAGAAACTTTTCCACCCAGAGAGTTGTGAATCTGTGGGATTCTCTGCCACAGAAGACAGTGGAGGCAAATTCACTGGTTGTTTTCAAGTGAGAGTTAGATTTAGCTCTTAGGGCTAGCGAGTCTTTCTTCATATGAAAGTCCTGCCATCCCAGGAATCAGGAGGAGAGGGGATCTCATTAAAACATATAAGATTGCTAAGGGTTTGGACACGCTGGAGGCAGGGAACATGTTCCCGATGTTGGGGGAGTCCAGAACCAGGGGCCACAGTTTCGGAATAAGGGGTAAGCCATTTAGAACGGAATCGAGGAAACACATTTTCTCACAGAGAGTTGTGAATCTGTGGGATTCTCTGCCTCAGAGGGCGGTGGAGGCCGGTTCTCTGGACACTTTGGGGGGGGAGAGGGGGAGAGGGGGAGAGGGGGAGAGGGGGAGAGGGGAGAGGGGGGAGAGGGGGAGAGGGGGGAGAGGGGGAGAGAGGGGGAGAGAGAGAGAGAGAGAGAGAGAGAGAGAGAGAGAGAGAGAGAGAGTGAGAGAGAGAGGGGGTGGATGCGGAGAGAGATCGAGCGAGAGATAGAGACTGGTGAGAGAGAGAAAGGAGAAAATGAGAGATTTGGGGAGATATAGGGCGAGTGAACGAGAGAGAGAGAGCGAGGGAGAGAGAGAGATGGGGGAGACATGGTGAGGGAGAGAGTAAGAAATGAGTGTGAGGCTGGGAGAGAGCGAGGGAGAGAGATGGAGGAGGGGGCGATTTGGTGAGGGAGAGAGAGAGAGGGGGAAGAGGAGAAGACTGGATGGGGGAAAGAGATAGAGAGAGAGTATTAGAGAGAGAGGGGTGATAGAGAGAAAGTGTGTGAGAGAGAGAAAGGGACAGAAAGAGAGAGAAGGGAGAGTGAGAGAGAAAAACAGAGAGGGGAGACAGAGAGAGTGAGAGAGAGAGATAGAAAGGGACAGAAAGACAGATGGCAGAGAGAGAGAGCGAGAGTAATAGAGAGAGAGTGATAGAGAGGGAGAGGGTGATCGAGAGAAGAGAAAGAGAGAGAGAGCGGCAGACAGGTTGCGGG
>CAUPSL010001521.1:0-80490 GCA_963514005.1 Raja brachyura | reverse complement strand
TTTTTTAGTGTTCAGCTTGTTTTATGTGGAGGGGGGGGGGGGGGGGTTGTTGGGGGAAACCTTTTCTAATCTGTTACCTTGACGAAGATGTGACTTTTTCAATTTTGTATCTCCGTCCGCACTGCGGCCTAACATTGAGGAGTTTCCAGTCTTTGCTGGAGACCGACTTCGAGAGCTCCTCCACAGGAGCCTGCGGATCTTACTATCACAGAGCTCGCGATCCCTTTGCCAGCGATCGGTCTCTGAGCTCCAACCATGGGAGCCTGCGGATTTTAACATCATGGAGCTTGTGGTCTCTGGTTAGAACTCCAAGCCCCAGGGGGTTTGACCACCCCGACGCAGGAGCTTCGATCAGCACGATTAGGGATCTTCTATCGCCCCGACTGTGGATGGTTCGACAGCCCTGACTGTGGGAGAATAAAGAGGAAAAAGATTGCTTTCCGTCACAGTGAGGAACGTGGGGAATCCGCTGTGGTGGATGTTTATGTTAACTTTTATGTAGTGTGTCTTGTTGCTTTTTTTTAGTATGGCTGTATGGTAATTGAAATTTCACTGTTATGGTACATGTGACAATAAACTGACCTTGAAACCTTGATGACACATTGCTGATGTATGGTGGGATTCACTTGGGACTTAACCTCCAGTGGGCCAGCCAACACTCTGGGGATGGCTGGCATATTTCCCCAGGGCAAGCACGTGCCGTGACTAATTAGTCAGGGTAGGCCCTCAGTACGCTTAAAAAAATGTAAACCGCGCATGCGCAGATTGTTCTCTCCGTTAAATAAATTTTAAAAATAAAAACAGTGACAATTCAATTTGCCCAAGGCTTCCTAGTCTCCTTTATTCTGAATTACTGAATGGGGGGGAGGAAGGGTGATGGCAGATGGAAAGATGGAGAGATGGTGGGAAAAATGGGAGTACAGGGAATAGTTAAATCAGTTGTCATCTTATTGAATGACAACACTTGTCAAGGGACCAATTGGGGGAACAGTTCCTTTCACAGCGTGTGGAGAGTCTGTGCCAGGGGTAAAGTTGTGGGGAGGGCACGAGTGTTGAGAAGGAGGGTGCCAGGGATACTGTCAGTAACTAACTCACAACTATCGCAGCTCTCCGGGTGCGAAGTCACGCAATGTAGCTGGGGATAGAAGCAGCTCGGGGAGCTACGAGCGGCCACCGGGACCCGACAGCAGAACTGGCCGCCACTTCAGCGCCTTCTGCCGGCCCGCTCACCTTTGGCAGTGCTCTCCGTCGGAACACCTGTCACCTGCCGTTCGCCGACTTCGCTCATGTCAGCGGCTTCCTGCAAATCCTTAAATTCCCACAGCCGAGTAATTCACTGTCGGAATTTAAGGACATGAGTGAGGCCAGCGAGCGGCAGGAGAGAGGTTTTTAGACGGAGAGCTGCCAGAGGTGAGCGGGGACCAGCAGAAGGAGCTAAGATGGCGGCTGGTTCCGCTGTCCGGCCTAGCGGCCGCTCAGCCACCCGAGCTTCTTCTCTCTCCCCCCCCCCCCCCCCCCCCCCCACCCGGCCTCAAAGCGTGGCATTATCCCGATCCCCTCCTTCATAACATTCATGCCCTCCCCGCAACTTTACCCCGGCCAGACTCCCCAAACGCTTGGAAAGGAGCTCTCCACCCAACCCCACACTCCGGGAAATACGATATTTAAAAACATCACCAATAAATGTACTTACCACATCATTGGTACACTAGCTCCATTCTTCTGTCGTTGTTTCCTAACATACACTTAAAATATTGACAAACCATATTAGGAAACCCCGCCAAGTAACTAGCGCTGCGCATGCGCAGTAGACTGATGCGCATGCGCAGTGCTGCAAAAGCAGAATTTCTGCTGCCTTCAGCCCCGCTTGAAAGTGACGGCTTCAGGCAGCGCTGACGGCACGTGGGCTGCACAGAGCTTCCCGTGTTACAAGCACTGCGGATGAAAGGCACGGAGAATTATGCCTATCTAAGAGATCGGTCTCTTACATAGGCATAATTCTCCCTTGCCTTTACTATTTATATTTAGTAATGACTATATTATAATTTTAGTCAGGGTAGGCAGTGCCTACCTTGCCTACCCTGACAGCACGTGCCTGCCCCAGGGTCAGCTGTGAGTACCATCTTAGCTGGAGACTGTGCACCCCACCTCAGGAGCAAGGACCAACGCTGACCTTCAATAGTATATCCAAGCAAAAGAACATTTCCTGCCATCGATGTAATTAATCAACTCTTTGGGACTACAGATTAACCCAGGTTGCTATTGGCAGTGTGTAAATACATCTAAATTAATATATGCTACAGTACTATAGACTACATATAGACAATTTGACCTCATTGACCTTTTTGGTTACTTCTTCAAAAAAAAGCAATCAGATTGGTAAGAGATGAGTGTATGTGTGTGTTTGACTGTGCCTGATTTAACTATGACATTCCTGGGCATGTGGATCTGAGTTTGGTTGTGACATGACTGGGTGTGTGGGTGTGTTTTGGGCTGTGATGTGCATATGCTATGCTGCAGGTTCAGCCTGCTGCTAGAACTGTCAGCCACAAGTGTAAAGGTCACAGCACTGTGACAACATGAGTGACGCGTTGGAATTTCTTCTGTGAATGTCACGTCCAGTGGTGCTTCCTTGCCCACCTCCTTTTCCTTTCTGATCAGGAGCACGTCCGACAGTTGTGGTGTATGGGTTGTGTTCCCTGCAGTGAACAGACCGCAAAACAAGTACAACAGGAACTCACATTTCGACTGTGTGGGAAGGGACTGCAGATCTTAAACCGAAGATAGACACAAAAAGCTGGAGGAACTCAGCGGGTCAGACAGCATCTCTGGAGAAAAGGCATGGCTGACATTTTGGGTCGAGACCTTTCTTCAAACCTCACCTATTCCTTTTCTCCAGAAATGCTGCTTGACCCACAGAGCTACTCGTAATAAGAGCTTATTATGTCTATCTTCAATTTCTACTGTTTTGTCTTGAAGTACCGTATTACATTCCTTTCCTATCTCACTCTTATTATGCTTCTTAATTTGTATTTTTGCTTTCATTCCTTTCCCCTCTACACTTCCACTATGTTCCCTGACTCTTGATGTATGTATTATTCTGACATTCTCACTGTATCTCACACACAAGACAATAACAAACTAAAGTAATTCAGCCCTTTTGTTTTTCTTTAATTAAATATCCCCAAAGACTCCAATGCAACAAAGAGCATTGCTGCATTGCACAGTGCAGCATTACTGGATGGGGTATTACCATGTATAGTGTTGAAAGTTCAACAAATTCCTTCCAGCAGCAATGTGTACAGTTCTGTTCTGTTCACATCAGAGACACACAGTGCCCTCCATAATGTTTGGGACAAAGACCCATCATTTATTTATTTGCCTCTGTACACCACAATTTGAGATTTGTAATAGAAAAAACCACATGTGGTTAAATTGCACATTGTCAGAATTTATTAAAGGCCATTTTTATACAATTTGGTTTCACCATGTAGAAATTACAGCTGTGTTTATACATAGTCCCCCATTTCACGGCACCATAATGTTTGGGACACATAGCTTCACAGGTGTTTGTAATTGCTCAGGTGTGTTTAACTGCCTCCTTAATGCAGGTATAAGAGAGCTCTCAGCATCTAGTCTTTCCTCCAGTCTTTCCATCACCTCTGGAAACTTTTATTGCGGTTTATCAACATTAGGACCAACGTTGTACCAATGAAAGTCAAATAAGCCATAATGAGACTGCAAAACAAGAATAAAACTGTTAGAGACATCAGCCAAACATTAGGCTTACAAAAATCAACTGTTTGGAACATCATTAAGAAGAAAGAGAGCACTGGTGAGCTTACTAATCGCAAAGGAAATGGCAGGCCAAGGAAGACCTCCACAGCTGATGACAGAAGAATTCTCTATAATGAAAAAAAATCCCCAAATTCCTGTCCGACAGATCAGAAACACTCTTCGGGTGTAGATTTGTCAATGACCACTGTCCGCAGAAGACTTCACTACAGAAGCTACACTGCAAGATGCAAACCACTGGTTAGCCGCAAAAAACGGATGGACAGGTTACAGTTTGCCAACAAGTAATTAAAAGAGCAACCACAGTTCTGGAAAAAGGTCTTGTGGACAGATGAGATGAAGATTAACTTATATCAGAGTGAGTTTATTGTCATGTGTCCCTGATAGGACAATGAAATTCTTTCTTTGCCTCGGCACAAGAGAACATAGTAGGCATTGACTACAAAACAGATCAGTGTGTCCATATACCATTATATAAATATATACACACATGAATAAATAAACTGATAAAGTGCAAATAACAGATAATGGGTTATTAATGTTCAGAGTTTTGTCTGAGCCAGGTTTAATAGCCTGATGACTGTGGGGAAGTAGCTATTCCTGAACCTGGTCATTGAGCAGACACATCCTATCTGCTCAAGTTCAAACAAATGCCTCGAAAGTCATTGGCCGCCGGTTCATTCCAGAGCAAGACAATCATCCCAAACATACTGCTAAAGCAACAAAGGAGTTTTTTAAAGCAAAAATATGGTCAATTCTTGAGTGGATTAGTCATTCACCCGATCTGAACCCAATTGAGCTTGCCTTTTATATGCTGAAGAGAAAACTGAAGGGCACTCACCCCCAAAACAAGCATAAGCTTAAGATGGCTGCAATACAGGACTGGCAGAGCATTACCAGAGAAGACACCCAGTAACTGGTGATGTCCATGAATCGCAGACTTCAAGCAGTCATTGCATGCAAAGGATATGCAACAAAATACTAAACAGGACTACTTTCACTTACATGACATTGCAGTGCCCCAAACATTATGGTGCCCTGAACATAGAAACATAGAAATTAGGTGCAGGAGTAGGCCATTCAGCCCTTCGAGCCTGCACCACCATTCAATATGATCATGGCTGATCATCCAACTCAGTATCCCGTACCTGCCTTCTCTCCATACCCTCTGATCCCCTTAGCCACAAGGGCCACATCTAACTCCCTCTTAAATATAGCCAATGAACTGGCCTCAACTACCTTCTGTGGCAGAGAGTTCCAGAGACCCACCACTCTGTGTGTGAAAAAAGTCCTTCTCATCTCTGTCCTAAAGGATTTCCCCCTTATCCTTAAGCTGTGACCCATTGTCCTGGACCTCCCCAACATCGGGAACAATCTTCCTGCATCTAGCCTGTCCAACCCCTTAAGAATTTTGTAAGTTTCTATAAGATCCCATATTCTATAATATGAAATGGGGGGACTATGTATAAACACTGCTGTAATTTCTACATGGTGAAACCAAAATGTATAAAAATGGCCTTTATTAAAATCTGACAATGTTTACTTTACCCACATGTATTTTTTTCTATTACAAATCTCAAATTGTGGAGCACGGCACAAATAAATAAACTATGGGTCTTTGTCCCAAACATTATGGAGGCACAGTAAGCTCAGAAATATAGTCTGTTAAGCACCAGGGAACGATTCACTCTCACTTCATTGTATGGAGTTTGTACGTTCTCCCTGTGACCGTGTGGGTTTTCTCTGGGTGCTCTGGTTTTCTCCCACACTCCAAAGATGTGCGGGATTGCAGGTTAAGTGGCTTCGGTAAAGATTGTAAATTGTCCGTAGTTTGTAGGATAGTGCTTGTGTGCCGGGATCGCTGGTTGGCATGGACTTGGTGGGCCGAAGATAAACTTTACTAAATCAGAGATGGGCACTAAAGTGGTCATTTTTAGTAAACGTTAGAACTTCATTTATCTGCCAACAG
Organism: Raja brachyura; assembly: GCA_963514005.1. Next base: position 74,726 of record CAUPSL010001521.1, on the reverse strand, counting down.
CCATAAAACACAAGATACATGAAACATGAAATCAAAGTGATGAGCGAAAAGGATTGAGTTGTGTAAAGATTGGGGGTGGGGGAGGGAAGGGAAGGGGAGTCAGTCTACCCCATGACAGAAGGGGGATGGGTTGTACAGGGAAAGGGGGTCTCCTGTGGCGCTCTGTTCTGCATCTTGGTGGAACCAGTCTGTTACTGAAGGTACTCCTCAGGTTGACCAAATTTAAAAGCACTGGTTGGGGAATAACTCACCCATTTCAAATTGAAAGCATTTCCTATCAACGTAGAGTACTTTCAAGAAACGTCTGACCAGTTAGATGGGGGGTTCCCAACTGTGAGGAAGGCAGATGACAAAGGGAATGTACTGTAAACAGTGCTCCAACTATATTTCTGCAGCTTGCTCACTCCAGACACAGGAGGGTGAAGATACTGGGAGCAACAAAATAAAAATAAACGGGTTACACAAAAAGCTGGAGAAACTCAGCTGGTGCAGCAGCATCTAAGGAGCGAAGGAGATAGGCGACGTTTCGGGTCGAGACCCTTCTTTTGTGTAACCCTCGATTCTCCAGCATCTGCAGTTCCTTCTTTAACAAATAAAAATAAACTGTTGGGCGAGGGTGGGTCTGAGGGAGTGAGAGAGGAGGGTGAGCAGAGTGAGGTGGCAGTGGGCAGACTGAGGAGAATAAGGTTGGGTATGAGGGAGGGAGAGAGAGAAGGGAGGGAGTAGAGTGAGGAGGACGAGGGTGAGGGTGTGGGGGAGTGAGTGAGGATGGAGTAAGGGACTGTCTGAGGGACAGAGGAGGGCGAGGGAGTGAGGGTCTGTCTGGGGGATGGAATGAGCAGAGGAAGGAGGGCAAGGGTGGTTCTGAGTCAGGCGGGACTGAGGGTGTGAGTGAGGGTTTGTCTGAGGGAGTGAATGAGGAGGGAGTGAGTGAGGAGGGGTTGAGGAATGATTGAGAAGGGGATGAGTGAGTGTTTGTTGATGGGGTGAGTGGGGAGGGAGGGAGGGAGTGTGGAGAGAGGGTGAGTGAGGGGGGAAGGGGTGAGGAGGGAGTGAGTGTTTGTTGAGGGAGTGAGGAGGGGGTGAGAGTGTTTGTTGAGGGAGTGAGGAGGGGGTGAGTGGGGAGGCGGTGAGTGTTTGTTGAGGGGGTGAGTGGGGAGGGAGTGAGTGAATGTTTGTTGAGGGGTGAGGAGGGGGTGAGTGGGGAGGGGAGGGGGTGAGTGGTGAGGGGAGGGAGTGTTTGTTGAGGGGTGAGGAGGGGTTAGTGGGGAGGGGAGGGAGTGAGTGTTTGTTGAGGGGTGAGGAGGGGGTGGGTGGGGAGGGGAGGGGGCTAGTGGGGAGGGGGTGAGTGAGTGTTTGTTGAGGGGTGGGGAGGGGAGGGAGTGAGTGTTTGTTGAGGGGTGAGTGGGGAGGGGGTGAGTGAGTGTTTGTTGAGGGAGTGAGTGTGGAGGGGGTGAGTGAGGAGAGGGGGTGAGTGAGGGGGGAAGTGGGGAGGGGGTGAATGAATAGGGAGTGAGTGGGGAGGAGGTGAGTGAGTGTTTGTTGAGGGTGTGAGGAGGAAGTGAGTGGGGAGGAGGTGAGTGAGTGTTTGTTGAGTGTGTGAGGAGGAAGTGAGTGGGGAGGAGGTGAGTGTGCGAGTGTCGAGGGGGTGAGTGAGGAGGGGTTGGGGGCGGGGCTGGAGGGGGCGGGGCCGGGGAGGAGGGGCTCGCGCATCGTTTAAAGGGCAACGGCGACAGCGCGCGCCCAACGGCCGCGGGCACCGGGCACCAGCAGCAGCGAGCGAGCAGCAGCGCGCGGCCACGTCCATCACAACAACAACAACAACAACAACAACAACAAACCCATCATCATCATCATCGCCATGCAGACGGTGTCAGCCCCGCAGCAGTCGCCGCTCCCGCCGCCTCTGGTCAGCGCCCACCTCCGCCCCGAGTACCTGCGCCCCCGGCCCAGGATCGCCCGCGGATCCCCCCCCGACCAGCTCATCCTCCGCTGCGCCGCGCTCAGGCTGGGCAGCGGCGGCCCCCGGTCGCCCCCGGGCCGGGCAGGAGGAGCGGCAGGGACCGGGGCCGGGGCCGGAGGCGGGGGCCAAGGTTGGCGGCTCCGGCTGAAGGTGGGTGTCCAGCGGCCGCGGGATGTCCGCACCATCTTCCAGCAGGCCGACGACCCGCGGGTGCCCGAGGAGAGGGGCGAGGGTCATCGCTTCAGGCCGTGCGCCCTGAACACCTGGTGCGACCTGTGCGGCAGAGCCATCGGGCCGGGGGCGCCGGCCGTCCGCTGCCACAGTGAGTGCGGGGGGGGGGGGGGGGGGGCAGGGACACCGGGCACCTCACCCCGCGGACACTCTCCGTGCAGCTCCGCTTACATTGCTGCCGGCACATAGCAGTGATGCTCCTCTGGGCATGCAATGCACCCGCGTTTACAGGAGGTTCAGGTACAATGCAATGCACCCGGGGGCACAGTAATGCAATGCACCCGGACCCGGGGGCGCAGTAATGGAATGCAATGCACCCGCGTTTACAGGAGGTTCAGGTACAATGCAATGCACCCGGGGGCACAGTAATGCAATGCACCCGGACCCGGGGGCACAGTAATGCAATGCACCCGGACCCGGGGGCACAGTAATGCAATGCAATGCACCCGGGAGCACTGGAATGCAATGCACCGGGGCGGGGGGTTGCAATATAATGCAAGTAATACACAGTAATACCCATGGGCAAATTGGTCCACACGATGCGATGCACCGGGGGACACTAATGTAATGCACCCGGAGACACAGTAGATCGTCCACACGATAAAATGCACCCGGCGTGCGCTAGACCCACACTATGCAATGCAATGCACCCGACCCGAGGCTCAGCAGTTCCACGCGGGGTATTTGACAATTCAACACTCTCTTGACTTTCCCATCTCCTTTGCAAAGGACGAATAATCCAGCCGCTAGTTGTTCTGAGAAAATCTGCATGATCCCATTGACTTATTTTACTTGGGTTACAATTTGTTGAAGGTGATTCTAGCTATTTAAATTTCCTTTACACGCTGCCTCTCTCCTTAAAGCTATGGTCTCGAGTCTTTGACTTCCACCCTCGGGGTAAAAGGGTTGTGACTGTCTACCCTATCCATGCCTACTATAATTTTATGTACCTCGATCAGGTCTCCCCTCAATCTCCTACGCTCCTTCCAGCCAGTGCCCGCGAATCCTTTATGTTAGAGAAGCCTGCAAGACCGTTTTAATTAGTTTTTCGTGAGTTGCATTTTATTTACGGGGATTTCCCTGAGCTCTCTGCATGTCCACAATGTCAGTGGAATCTTATACCGAGAATATTGTTTTCAACTAAATGTAGTACTTTCTCTTGTCACAATCTTTGCTCTTGTTTTTCTGTTAACCCTTTATCATCTTTAAATTACCGTGTGATGTTTTCCAATGTTCTAGCCAACAGAATGATCCATGGCATTTCGAGACTGCCTGAAAGTAATCACAAGTTATAGGAGTGGAAATAGGCCATTCGGCCCATCGAGCCTACTCTTCCATTCAATCATGTCTGCTCTCTGAATAACCATCCCCAGTCCCTTGACTGATAACAGTAAATGTACAACCTACAACAGGTCTGGCAACCTGTGGAGGAAAAGATTTGGGTTGATGAAGGGTCAATTAAGATGAAACATGTTCTTTGTACACATGTATCTTGACGGACCTTTTCCGAACTTTTCTGGTTTAATATCATATTCCCAGTGTGTGCCGAATTTTGCTTCTGTTTATTTTTACCAGTCGCTCCCATAACAAAGCAGCTGCTGGCGTGAATGTCTTGAAATGTTCCAGTCTTGTATGTACGTGTGTACACTTTGCCTGAGATATTACACCAACTGTTCCACAAGAAGAGCTGTCAGTAGCTGCCCAGTACACCGGTACTTAATGCTGCCACACTGGGTGCTGATTCATTAAAGCGCTCGTGGCTCTCCAGTCTGAAGACTCACAGGTATATAGAAAAGTACAGCACAGGAACAGGCCCTTTGGTTCAAAGTGTCTGTGATGAACATAATGCTAGGATAAATTAATCTAATCTGTCTGCACATGATCCATATCCCCCATTCCCTAACATATTCATGTGCCTATCTCAAAGCCTCTTAAATGCCATTATCATATCCAGCACCATCCCTGGGAACGCATTCCAGACACCCAGCTCTCTCTGTGTAAAAAAAACCTGCCTTCACATCTTCTATAAACTTTGCCCCTTTCAACTTAAACCTGTAGTCTTTGATATTTCCCCCCAGTAGGTGAAAGGGTTCTGACTGTCCTGCATGCTAGTGCTGAGTGGCTGCACTGCTCGCCCCAGTTTGCACAGCTCCATTCCTCAGCAACACCTCCTTACACCAAGTCATGAGTGATCTGCTGAAAGGTTCTCACCATGCCCAGGTCTTGGAAAAAACGCAAATAAGATAAATATGTTGCTGAATGTCCTGCTGCAGAAATTATGTATCATAAGGTAAAATGGGAGAAACAGGTGACGGATTGATGATGCACCATGCTATTTTGATTTATTCTGTATAGAGTTTGAGGGAGGTCAATTGTGGTCTGGCCTGAAGAAACGTGGTTGAGCTAATTCTGCCATAATGGAACTGCCCATGAGGGAGAGCTATATGTGTGTTTGTATTCATTTACAAAAAGGCACCTGTATTGGTATTTCCAGACTCGCATTTAGCACAGCATTCATCTTAATGTGATTGCTAATCATTCTATAATTCTGGTCTGCTAACCTGGCCCAATGTATATTATAACAGCGCTCTTAAATTGCAAACTGTTCATAAGAATGCCTTCTGAAGCTGGGGAATGCATGTTTTTCTGTTACATTGCTGAAGCTGCTAATAATAGAATATCTAATAATCGAAACAGACCCTTCGGCCCAACTCGCAATTATATAATGTGTTGGATGTAGTCAAACATCCCATTGTGCCCCGTTGATTGATGTTGAACAGAATGTGATACAAAGCCATGAAAAGAGATGCCACAACAAATAAATAAGTTTTAATGAGGATCATAAAGTTGGAGAGCGGTGGGGAAGTGTAGAGGTTTTGGGAAGAGATTCTTGATGCTGAGGCATGGATTGATGACTGCACAGTTGTCAATGATGGCGGGAAGTAAATCTCAGCAGGACAAGAGGCCAATGTGGGAGAAATACTGACATCCTACAGGATGTGGGGTCGGTAGGGTGACGAGTGAGAGTGAAGGGACTTTCAAAAACGTGGGTGATTACTTTAAACGTTATTGTTGTCAGAGGTGAGCGGTCCTGATGCATGTTATGTGCAGCAGTGTCTTGTTTTGGCACAACTGGAGGATAGGAGATGAGAGTCTGACTAAGAGTAATCTGTGTTTATTGATTGTTTAATCTACAAATCCTTAATTGGTATCGAATTTAGTGATGGTGTACCATACAGTTAACCAATGATATTTTCAAAAATGCACTCGGAGAACAAAGGATTAATTACTCGTTTCTCAAACTGAAGTCCATTTGAGGAGATACAAATGATTAGGGTCTGAGTAGCACATATACAGCCTCCTTAGCACAAGTATGATTTGTGAGTTGTTATTTGTCCTGCATGTGGAATAAGACTCTGCCTGTGGCATGCACAAATTTGGCAGGAACACTGCATACTTGTGACATGTAATACCTGATAGAAAGGGGACCTGACAAATATGTAAAGTATTTATTTGTCACAGAACATTTAGCCGACTGCCAATGAATATGCCTTGTGAGAAAGGTTTGTAACCCACTGTTTGATACTTAAAATATTGGATTTCAGTTTTGACCCTGGAAGTGTTGTAATACCAGTTTGCTGCTCGCTCCTGGTTGGATGAGTTGATGTTTTCCTGTAGTTATAGTTACTGAAGTTAGGGGTGCCTTTTTTCTTGAAATGTATTACTCATAAACCAAAGAGCATATTCTAATTACAGTTAATTCAAGGAACTATATTTGGTTTAGCATAAACTGAATATAGTTGTTTTATATAGTTAGCAACTGTAAGAAAAGTGTAAATTCCCGATAGTAAATTACATGTATTGTTGGTTCTATTTTATGGGCAGATGCCATGGTTTACTATTGTATTTTCAAAAAAACCCACTAATTTGCCAGGCTGCTATATGGATGTTTTTGTTATTGGTTACCTTCCATGGTAGATTGGAACTGTTGCTAATTATTTCCTTAAACATGTGTTGTGCTATTTCTGATATCCTCTAATTAACTGGTTTGACCAGTTTATATCATCATTCTTATTAGTAGTGAAGCAATGATACGAGGACTTTATTTATCCCAGGAGGGAAATTGATCTGTCAATAGTCATAAAAACACAACACATATTTAAATTGTTCTTTTTTAAATGGCCAGTTTCAGAAATGTAATCTCACTCTAATGATTGAGTCTTCATGACCATGAAAATATTACCTAGTGAAGGTGTTTATTAACAGATATCATCTCTATAAACAGGTGTGTTATCTTATACATAACATATTCGGATTGCCCAATAGGTTATCATTGTGAACTGGTTATCTCCTGAATCGGGGTCATTTAATCAATGGTTTAGTTATAAAGAAGTGTTGAATAAATATTAAAGCATGAATATGAATCTATGTGGTGCAAAGGCAAGGTGGTTACATTAGCAAACCTGCAGCTAATGATCTGGATCATTGGTCCAGAGACAAGAGTTCAAATGCTATCAGGCAACTGGGAATTAAAGGTATTCTCAGTAACCAGCAGATTGTTTTAAAAAGCATACAGTTCACGAATGTGCTTCAAGGAAGGAATTTTCCCCCCAAAATCAATGTTATTCTTAACAACAATACCTAGAAAACCAAAATTGTTTAAACAAAACCTCATCATCCATTCTCGGTGTCTATACATTGAATAGTGTCATACTCAGCAGTGTTTATACGTGTCTTTACACGAAACACCCTTGCCACTCATGTGGCCCCCACAGGCAGGACATCTGCTGTTCCTGCCTGATAGAGCCTATACATGAATCTAGACCATGTATAGGCTCTATGTGCTTGACCATAACCGCCTCCTCAGTACACATGTAATTAGGGATGGATGATAAATCCTGGCATTCTCACCGAGACTCAAATCTCAATAAATGTTTTAAAAGGCCGACATCTACTACAAACCTACTGACTCCCATAGCTATCTTGACTACACTTCTTCCCACCTTGCTTCTTGTAAAGATTATATTCCCTACTCCCAATTCCTCCGTCTACGCCGCATCTGTGCCAGGACGAGGTTTTCTATACCAGGGCATCGGAGATGTCCTCATTCTTTAGGGAATGGGGTTCCCCCTCTTCCTTTATGGTTGAGGCTCTCACTAGGGTCTCCTCGCTATCCCGTAGCTCCGCTCTTACTCCCCCTCCCTCCACTCATAACAAGAACAGTCCCCCTTGTCCTCGCCTTCCACCCCATCAGCCGTCGCAAACAGCATATAATCCTCCAAAATTTTTGCCTCCTCCAAAGGGATCCCACTACTGGCCACATCTCCCCATCTCCACCTCTTTCTGCTTTCCGCAGACCGTTTCCTCCGTAACTCCCTGTCAATTCGTCCCTTCCCACCCAAACCACCCCCTCCCCAGGTACTTTCCCCTGCAACCTCAGGAGATGCAACACCTGTCTTTTTACCTCCCCCCCTCGACTCCATCCAAGGACCCAAACAGTCTTTCCAGGTGAGGCAGAGGTTCACTTGCACCTCCTCCAACTTCATCTATGGCATCCGCTGTTCCAGGTGTCAATTTCTCTACATCGGCGAGACCAAGCGCAGGCTTGGCGATTGTTTCGCTGAACACCTCCGCTCAATCCGTCTTAACCAATCTGATCTCCCGATGGCCCAACACTTCAACTCCCCCTCCCATTCCCAATCTGACCTTTCTGTCCTGGGCCTCCTCCATTGTCAGAGTGAGGCCCAGTGCAAATTGGAGGAACAGCACCTCATTTTGCTTGGGTAGTTTACACCCCAGCGGTATGAACATTGACTTCTCTAACTTCAGGTAGCCCTTGCTTTCTCTCTCCATTCGCCCCCCCCCCCCCCCCGCCCCCCTTCCCAGTTCTCCCACTAGTCCCACTGTCTCTGCCTACATTCTTTCTTAGAAACCTAGAAACATAGAAAAATAGGTGCAGGAGTAGGCCATTCGGCCCTTCAAGCCTGCACCGCCATTCAATGTGATCATGGCTGATCATCCAACTCAGTATCCCGTACCTGCCTTCTCTCCATACCCCCTGATCCCTTTAGCCACAAGTGCCTCATCTAACGCCCTCTTAAATATAGCCAATGAACTGGCCTCAACTACCTTCTGTGGCAGAGAATTCCAGAGACTCACCACTCTCTGTGTAAAGAATGTTTTCCTCATCTCGGTCCTAAAGGAATTCCCCCTTATCCTTAGACTGTGACCCCTTGTTCTGGACTCCCCCAACATCGGGAACAATCTTCCAGCATCTAGCTTGTCCAACCCCTTAAGAATTTTGTAAGTTTCTATAAGATCCCCCCCTCAATCTTCTAAATTCCAGCGAGTACAAGCCAAGTCTATCCAATCTTTCCTCATATGAAAGTCCTGACATCCCAGGAATCAGTCTGACATCCCAGGAACCAGTTCTTTGCCCCACCCGCTCCCCAACATCGGTCTGAAGAAGGGTCTCAACCCGAAACGTCGCCAATTCCTTCTCTTCATAGATGCTGCCTCATCCACTGAGTTACTCCAGCATTTTGTGTCTACCTAAGGCTTTAATGCAATTGGTTTACATTTAGTTTTCACTCATTTGTTTTTTCGGTTAATTAAACCTGAAGGAAGACAAACAACAAAATGAAAAATATTTATTTTCAGAACTGCTAATGAACCAGTCCTGGTTCATGAGATAGGGAAGTCGTAAAATAGGGTGCAGAGGATTAGATGGGAAAAGTGAACAATAGACTCAAAATTGACGATAAGCAGGTTGGTCTTGATGAAAGCTGCCAACATCTTTCCTGCTTGCAATGCTGCAAGTTAATTTGACCCAGGCAAATTGGCAAGTGCATTGTTTTTGTCCTGGGCAGTACAAGTTAGAAATGTTCCTGTTATTATAATATTTATCAGATACATTTTGTTTAGTCTTTGGCTCTTTTCTGATACAAGCTGGTATATTTGGTATAAAGTTGGCCAGACATCATATAATCAAGGCAACGAAGGGGCAAGGTTTACGAGTGAATGTGTGAACACTTGACGAACATTGAATCTGTACTATAATGCACACTAGCAATGTACGTAATCTCTCCTCATTTAGCCGGGTTTATGGTGCTAAATGAGTGCTACCACTGCATGTACAGATGCTGTGATTAAATTGAGAAGATGTTTGATATGTCAACATTTGAAAAATTACACAAAAATATTAGAAGTAATATAGGACAGCTAAATTAAATCAATAATGGCGACTAAGCTGAATTAAGTCAACAAAAAGTGAGTTTAAATAATCTTGATCTTTTGAGGGTTAAATTAGTAACCAAAATCATTAATGCTCAGCAATATAGGCATGTCTAAGATATTATATTCAATACAAATGCTAATGTATTTATAGATGTTATGCTCACTTTTTAACCTATATGGTATGAATAATGTAGAAAATGAAAATACAAAATAATTATTTAAAACATTCTGGTTCCTTCATGTTCTTCAGGGAAGAAACTCTGCTTTCAAGAGCAGTTGGAAATGGGCAATCTGCTGTTTTTTCCAGTGATGTTTGCATCTTGTGAAATCATTAAAAAGTCCTGGGAATGTGGATTTATGACCACTGAGATTTGAGTGAGTGCACAGAACATAGTGAATAGTTGGAATAAATAGTTTCTTATGTTAGTGATAGAATGAGGCTATGGCTGATGTCAACGCATGCCTGGCTCATTGGACCCAAATAGAACAGGTAGAACAAATAGAACTGCATTACAAGATGTAAAATGAAAATGAATATATTTTTCAATGATAATGAAGGAAACAGATAAATGTACTAAAGTGCAAACCCCTGATCTTGGCGCAGACCCATCTTTGAGAAATTGAGGCAATGAGCCTTTGTCCTATCACTCATTAAGAATTTAATGTAGTATATCATTGTGATATACTACCTTTGGCCACTAACTTTTGCAAATCTAACAAATTGAGTGACTTTGGGGCATTACACTGGAATTCTAAATCTTTTTACAGTTCTACACAACATGCACTGTCGGGTTTTCAGTCAACAGTGTATTTATGGCACATGCTATTGACATTAGGAAACCGGTTTAAAATTCTTTGGGATTTGTGGCATATTTCCCCTTTTGCAATTGTATTGGCTGTATGGGATCTGGTGCCAGCAATAGTGCTGCCATTGTTAGCTAAGTAGACAATCATATTTGTACGGTCACCACAATTTAAGGCTCAGAGGATTCATCCCATTGTGTCTGCCAACCAGATATAGACTTTGGGTTAATTCTTACCTGCCCTTGGTCTAAAGGTTACCTGACATTGACTGTGCATCCAAATACCTTGTATCTATGCTACCATTGCCCTTTCAGGCACTGAATTTAGATACAGATTTCAACCTCTTTGCTGATATCATTTCTAAGCTGATCCCTCATCCTTGATCAGTCTGCACTTTGTAGTTCAGGGTCACTTCCAATATGGAAGTTGATTGGGCTAGTTAACCATAGGGTGGTTGCAGGGATCCAAAAGAGAGCATGGTTTTGCCCGCTCCCTGCATTTCCTGCACCTTTGTGTCTTTACGGCTGCAATGGGGAGTGCGCTTTGTAGGAAGAGTGGGAATGATGCGGCAGCTGTGTGCCGCAGACATTTATCATTTAGCCTGTCAACAGCTATCTGTAGTAAACTATGGTCTCTGCCAAATACTGCGTGAGGAGGTCAAATACAATTCCATAACAAGATTTGTCTCCACTGGGGTCTTAGCCATTTAATTGAATCAAATGAAGCGTTATAAATGGTTCTGTGTTCCAAGTAATAAGCAGCAGACTGTTAGCAATTAAAACTCAAGAATACTCCAATGTGCGGGATGAAATTAAGATTTTATACATATTTTGAAAAACTTACAGTATTGTATGCATTCAATTATGAGCATCACAAATATAATTTAAAAAATATTATGCAGTTCCAGATTATTGAGTGTGTATATTTGACCATTTGCTTGAGATTTATAATTTTGTGAAAAACTCATCAGCAAAAGGCTTCGAATGGAATACCTTATTGAATGATTTTTAAAGGTGGTTACAGTTAATCATCATTAGAGTTAGTGCACCTTTTCTGTCAGTAAAATAAATTTGCGTGCAGGTGAAAGATAAACCATATGAGCAGAAGTTGGCCATTCGGCCTTCAAGGCTGCGCCATTATTCATTGTGATCATGCAGATCCTCTAACTCCATATCATTTCCCTGTTCTCCCTCCATAAGAATACCTGTTTTTAATATGTCATCATAAAGCAATTTATAAAAAACATATATAATTAAAAACTTCAGAGCAAAAATGTTGCAGCAAACACAAATAAGTTTATAAATTACTAACTTGCCTTTGTTCTCATGGCCAGGTAAAACTTAGAGTTCAGTGCCAAATTGCTGTGAGCATGATCAGCAAATTCAGGGCTTCTGCATTCACATGGGAGTCTCAAAACCTGATGTTGTCCTAGAACTGGCTGTTGTCAGTACCTATGCCAAGAAGTGCCAGGAATTCCGAAAATATGAGCTATTTCCAATTCAAGGATGACCTGTTTTCAATCCAGAACTGTGGAGTCTGTCGTGGGAAGGGCCGGGGTTACTTGGCGTGCTAGGGGCAAGAGTTGTTCAGGAGGTTTTGTACTACTTTAGCTATTGGTGTTTGGTTACCTTTGTGTTAATGAGGTACATAGTGCCTTTTCCGAGAATTCTTCTACTCTTTGAGTGGTCACAGGCAAGGAAATCACAGAGAATATTGCAGTTTTTCAAGGCAGCTTTTGGTAACATTTGTCCTGGCAGAAGTCAGAGGAGAGTGTTTGTTTTGGAAAAGATAGGAGTAAAGTGCTGGAGTAACTCAGCAGGTCAGTCAGCATTTCTGGAGAAAAAGGAAAGGTGACATTTCGGTTGGTGTTGAGCTGACATGCTAAAGTATCTCTTTTCTTTTCCACAACCCATCTGTAATACTCTAATTCATAGAGCCATCTGTTTTCCAGCTTTGTGGAATGAATTCATTCTCCCACATTCACGAATCTCCCCCCAAGGATCTGTTCTTGATTCTATCTGTTCCTTACTTACAGACTGATGACAAAAGAGTTACCTTTTCACCTCTGGATCTTTCTGTTTTTATCCGATTCATAGTTGATTGAACTCCAACATTTGTCCTCTAGCTGCACATTTAAAAAAAGCAAAACTGCTGCCATCAGCTTGCAGAATAAATTCCATCCTATTCCTCGGTCAGTGTTTAAGGCTGAAGTGATTATCCTTCCGTTTAAATCACCGGGGCGTGTGTAATGAACGGTAACTATCCCAATCTTATTCTGACTAGATTCCCATTTTCCATCCACTTTAAACTACCTCTTACCAAACACTTGAGGTTCATTTCATTATCATTTCCATTCCCATTGAACCACATTGGCATCTAGTCCCTAAGCAAGTAAAATGTTAAATTGTCATCTTTTTGTTGAAATCTAATGTTCAATTCCTTTTCTCTGACTTCTTTACATGTCCCTTTATTTCCATCAGCATCTATTAATGATGCACCATCATTCAATTTTCCTGTCTTAAAAGGTGTTTCTTGGAAACCATGTATAGTGAAGCGCGAAAGCTGGCTTCCAATTGCTTGGAAATCCCGACAGTCAGGCATCCAGCTAGTTTATTGGACATTTAGTCCTTTTATCTGTCGACCTCCTATCTGTTGATCAGCATATTTGATATGTTAGCTGCACATAAAGTCATAGAGTGATACAGCGTTGAAACAGGCCCTTCGACCCAACGCCACACCAGCCAACATGTCTACACTACACTACTCCCACCAGCCAGCATTTGGTCCATATCCCTACAAACTTGTCCTTTCCATGTATCCGTCCAACTGCTTCTTAAATGTTGGGATAGTTCCAGCCTCAACTACCTCCTTTGGCAGCTTGTTCCATACACCCAACACCCTTTGTGTGAAAAAGCTACCCTTCAGATTCCTATTCAATCTTTTCCCCTTCACCTTAAACTTATGTTCTCTGGTCCTCACTTTACCTACTCTGGGCAAGAGACACTGTGCATCTACCCAATATATCCCTCTCAAGATTTTATACACCTCTATAAGATCACCCCTCATCCTCCTGCGCTCCAAGGAATAGAGTTCCAGCCTACTCTACCTTTCCCTATAGCTCAGATCCTCTAGTCCTGGCAACATCCTCGTAAATCTTCTTTGTACCCTTTCCAGCTTGACATCATCTTTCCTATAACGGTGCCCAGAACTGAACATAATACTCTAAATGTGGCCTCACCAACGTCTTATACAACTGCAACATGACCTCCCAACTTCTATACACATCATTGGGAACGTGAGCTGGTGTGCGGCTGGGGCCAGGAACAGGGTCAGAGTCAGTTTTGGGATAACCAGGCTCAGGAACATGGGTAGGTGTGTGGCTAGAGCTGAAATAGGACAAGCTGAAACATACATGCTAAGCTTTTCAGCATTTCCTTTCAAAGTACTGGGTTCATAGTAAATGTTATTATACCGTACTAGTGAGCAACATACTGTGCAACACGTAAACAAGCTTATCAGTGAAAAACAACACTTCCATTTTACTTTGTGCTATTTGGCAGAAAGGAGGTGTTGACCATGAACTAACATTTTTAATTGGAAAATGTTGCCTTTTGACTGCAGAGGAATAGGAACATTATGTTTAAAAATTAACATGATGGAAATTCCATTCCAGATTTTTGTTCAGGGAACTGATTGCAGCACCAAGAACCATGCATATTTTGTCATTAAGGGAATGTCATTTCAAAATTTCCCAGCTCAAAAAAAATCTGAGATAAAGCAGAAATAGCTGGTGGAATTTTTAGCCTCTGTTTTTTAGTTAAATTCCCCATTTATACTCGAGCATATTTAACTTTGCCTGGGATTTTCCACAACATAAAGAGTTGTGCATTTTATTTCCCTAATGTTTGAAAGTCAGCAATGTCATGTAAATGAAAATAGTCATGTTTAGTTTTTTGTTGCATATCCTTTGCATGCAATAACTGCTTGAAGTCTGCGATTCATGGACATCACCAGTTGCTGGGTGTCTTTGCTGGTGATGCTCTGCCTGGCCTGTATTGCAGCCATCTTTAGCTTATCCCTGCTTTGGGGGCTAGTGCCCTTCAGTTTTTTCTTCAGCATATAAAAGTCATGCTGAATTGGGTTCAGATCGGGTGATTGACTTGACCACTCAAGAATTGACCATGTTTTAGCTTTGAAAAACTCCTTTGTTGCTTTAGCAGGATGTTTGGGATCATTGTCTTGCTGTAGAATGAACCGCTGGCCAATGAGTTTTGAGGCATTTGTTTGAACATGAGCAGATAGGATGTGCCTATACAGTTAAGAATTCATTATGCTACTACCATTAGCAGTTATATAATCAATGGAGATAAGTGAGCCAGTACCTTCAGCAGCCATACATGCCCAGGACATAATACCCCCACCACCGTGTTTCACAGATGAGGTGGTATGCTTTGGATCTTTAGCAGTTCCTTATCTCCACCATACTTTGCTCTTGCCATTACTCTGATATAAGTTAATCTTCGTCTCATCTGTCCACAAGACCATTTGCAGTACTGTGGTTGCTCTTTTAAATACTTCTTGGTAAACTGTAACCTGGCCATCCTATTCTTGCGGCTAACCAGTGATTATCTTGCAGTGTAGCCTCTGTATTTCTGTTCATGAAGTCTTCTGTGGACAGTGGTCATTGACAAATCCACACCTGACTCCTGAAGAGTGTTTTTGATCTGTCGGACAGGTGTTTGGAGATTTTTATTTTTTTATAGAGAGAATTATTCTGTCAAGAGCTGTGGAAGTCTTCCTTGACCTGCCAGTCCCTTAGCTCACCAGTGCTCTCTTTCTTCTTAATGATGCTCCAAACAGTTGAGTTTAGTAAGCCTAACTTTTGGCTGATGGAAAGGCTGGAGGAAAGACTAGGTGCTGAGAGCTCTTATACCTGCATTAAGGAGGCATTTAAACATGCCTGAGCAATTACAAACACCTGTGAAGCCATGTGTCCCAAACATTATGGTGCCCTGAAATGGGGGGGGGGAACTATGTATAAACACAGCTGTAATTTCTACATGGTGAAACCAAAATGTATTAAAAGAATACCCTTTAATAAAATCTGACATTGTGCACTTTAACTACATGTGATTTAAAAAAAATATTACAAATCTCAAATTGTGGAGTACAGGGGTAAATAAATAAACGATGAGTCTTTGTCCAAAACATCATGGAGGGCACTGTAGAACAGTACATCACAAGAACGGGCCTTTGGCCCACAATGTCTGTGACGAACATGATGCCAAGACCAACTCTTACCTGCCTGCACATAATCTATATTCCTCCATTCCCCACATATCCATATGCTTGTCCATAAGCCTCTTCAATGTAACTGCCATATATGCCTCCACCAGCACCCCATGAAGCATGTTGCAGGCACTTGCCTCTCTATCTATGCCTCTCATAATTTGATATACTTCCATCAGGGAAGTATACTTCCATCAGGTCTCCCCATAACCTTGGACAGTGCAGAGAAAATCCAAATCTGCCCAACCTCTCCCGGTAATTAATACCTCTTAATGCAGACAGCATTCTGATAAACCACCTCTGCACCCTTTTCAAAACCCTTACATCCTTCCTGTAATGGGGCGACCAGATCTGCACACAATACTCCAAATGTGGCCTGACCAAAGTTTTATAAAGCTGCATCATGACGTACTGGACTTGTTGAAGACTTGCAGCATTTTCTATTTTTATTGTGGAAGCTGATTCTGACTCCACAGTTAAGTTTTAGGAATTGTTATTTCATGCCACAAAACATGGACATTTTCATGTGATGTACTAAACCATTCCAGCAATTTATTTGGAGATTGTTAGTGAATTTCTGCCTGAAAATAGAATCTGAGCTAAAGATACTGATACGTCACTTTGTTCAATTGTACACAATGTTGAGGTGTTGTTGCCACTCACATTAACAACAGACAATGTTGCAAGAAATGTCACATGATCTTAGATACACATTGTTGCTAGTGTCTGAAAGAGGAAGATAAATTAATTTTCATTACAAATCATTTCACTCCACACATTCGTCTGTCATTGACAGTAATCACCTGCCATAGAACGTAGTGGGATAATGGCTATTGGACTGTGATCCAGATTAATAATCCAAAATCATGTATTTAAAAACTACAGAAGATAGACACAAAAAGCTGGTGTAACACAGCGGGACAGCCGGCATCTCTGGAGAGAAGGAATGGATGATGTTTCGGGTCGAGACCTTTCTTCAGACTCGATACCTCACCCATTCCTTCTCTCCAGAGATGCTGCCTGTCCTGCTGAGTTAAGCCCCTGCCTACTTTCATAACCTAATTGGCGACCTCTGCCGAGTTTGCCCTTGACTCATACTCACAGCATGGTCGCCACGAGGTCATAGGAGGTCTTCGTAACTCTTTCTCATGGTCGTGAGTGGTCTCCGTGTACGCGTGGCCTCAAGTAGGTCGTGGCATTTTTTCCAGCCTGATAAAAAATGTCCATGAGTAAAAAAAAGTTGGCATGGAAAAAAAGGATACTTTTTACACATAGGTAGGTCGTGATGGCAGTCGTAGGTCGTCATAGGTCGGTAACTGGCCCGAGAAAAAAAAAGCAAACATGACATCATTTTATCATGTGATCATTTTCCACTCGTAGCTAGTCGTAGTCGGTCTTAGGTGTGGAAGACTCGGGTCAAAGGGGGTCGTAGGCGGCTGTTTACTTTGGCGATTCAACACGACTTTGACATTTTTTTCAACTCATTCTAAACACGTAGATTAGGTCGTCCAAGTGGGACAGGCCCTTGACTCCAGCTTTTTGTGCATATCTTCAGTTTGAACCAGCATCTGCAGATCCTTCCTACACAATTTAAAAACTACCACACATTTATTTAATTCAAGATTCTACTTTTGCTGTTGAAGTGGGACACCTCTTATTATCCCACATTAAACTCCTCCAACCACTTGTTGCCAACCCTAATATAACTTGCATTTCATCACTTATTTACATAGTCTACCTCATTTCTGCAATAACATTATTGGTGGTTGTTCTGCTTAAATTCCTGTGAAATATTGAACCCACAAGTTGTTTCAGGACTTTCAAACCCCACGATGAAATGGGATGAATGAACATGACTTTTTTTAGTTTAGATTAATTTAGCGATACAGCACGGAAACAGGCCCTTCGGCCCACCCGGTCCGCACCGACCAGTGATCCCACCACACATCCACTAGGGCCAATTTTTACATTTACCAGGCCAATTAACCCAAGAGCGGAACTCAGTTTCAAAACATGGAGGGGACCGGGGCACAGGGAGGGGGACACTTTTTTTTGGCGGCCGCGCGCGCATGCGCACACTCACAGATACATGTGCGAGGCTTCGGAGGCTCAATCCAGTGCTAAATGCAGCTCAACTCTGCCTGTCTCACCGGGTTAACTACAGCCCTGACTGGACTGACGGGACACCAGCACTGCTTCTCCGCACTGCCCGTATTTCCTGTTAACCAGGCAGAGTTGAGCTGGGTTTAGCACTGCTTCTCTGCACTGGCTATGGGCCTGGGGGTACGGCTCGCATCAAACTCCCGATTACAAATGTCCCCCACCTCTCAAAACATGGGGGTGACGTGTCCTCTCTGCCCCCCCCCCCCCCCTCCTGTGTTTTCCGCCCCTGAATTAACCTACATACCTGTACATCTCTGGAGTGTGGGAGGAAACTGAAGATCTCAGAGAAATCCCACGCAGGTCACGGGGAGAACGTACAAACTCCGTACAGACAGCAACTGCAGTCAGGATGGAACCCGGGTCTCCAGTTCTGCATTTGCTGTAAGGCAGCAACTCTATCGCTGCGCCACTGTGTTGCCCCAAAACACTTTGTATTTTCTTTAAGAAAAACATTTGAATTTTGCCATGCTAGTAGTTGTTCTACACATTTGAAAGTTTAAACAGATTCGTTTTGAAAAAAAGGCTATTAAAATAAATCTTGTTTTCGATCAAGGTCTGAAGCATAAATTGATTACATGAATAGTTGTAAATAGTGTCTTTATAAATGCCTGAACTGCTCAGGAATTGTACAGTGGAAATTTGGAATCGAATGGAAAGGATTCCCTCAAGATTTAAGCATTCTGGAAAATCAATGAAGTTTAATTCACAGGATCTTTGGCCCAGATTTAAACATCTCCCAATTGAATAGATGCAAATAAACTACAGAGACACTCCAGAACTGGGGAATTTGGGTTTGGAGAAAATGGAGCTTTGGAGCATGTTAAGTTTTAATACCAAATTAATAAGTTTAGCAGATGTACTGTAAATTGAATTGCCACAGAAATAACAAATGGAAATACTTTTACAAAACCCATGTTAATGACTTGGAACATGAGCAGTTTAAACATGGCTAAAGAGGAATTTGATCTGTTGAGGCCTCTATTAATAATATTGGTTTGTAAAACCATGCCAGTTTTCCCCTCTAGTTTCCAGTAAGGCCAGAACACCCTAGCCACTTTATAATATAAAACAATGTCTCAATTGCTTTGGGTAATATTCTGTGGATGCTTTAGGGACGAACTAGATGAATAAGGTCAAAAGGCATTGTGCACGAATCTGCAGTTAAATTTAACTCTGGATAACCAGAAGTGTCAGATGACTGACCACGTCAAAAAAAACCCTAATATGGATCATCTGTTATTGAGCAAGGGAAATTTCCCTGTCTCACAAACCCTGAGCAAGGGAAATTTCCCAGGTATTCAAAGTATGATGCATATAACATGTTGTGTTTTTAAAAATATACAGTGCATTCAGACACTTTCACTTTTTCCTCATTTTGTTACGTTACAGCCTTATATTCTAAAATGGATTCAATTCTTTTTTTTTAATCATTAATCTACACACAATACCCCATAATAAAAAAAAATCAAAAAACAGGCGTTTAGAACTTTTTGTAAAGTAATTAAAAAGAAAGAACTGAAATATCACATTTACATAAGTATTCAGACCCTTTACTCAGTAATTTGTTGAGGCACCTTCAGCAGCGATCGTCTTCTTGGGTATGACGCTACAAGCTTGGTACACCTGTATTTGGGTAATTTCTCCCATTCTTCTCTGCAGATCCTCTCAAGCTCTGTCAGGTTGGATGGGGAGTGTTGATGCACAGCTATTTTCAGGTCCCTCCAGAGATGTTCGATCGGGTTCAAGTCTGGGCTCTGGCTGGGCCACTCAAGTACATTTACAGACTTGTCACTAAGCCACTCCTGCGTTGCCTTGGCTGTGTGCTTAGGGTCATTGTCCTGTTGGAAGGTGAATCTCCGCCCCAGTCTTGGGTCCAGAATGCTCTGGAGCAGGTTTTCATCAAGGATGTCTCTGTACTTTGCTCCGTTCATCTTCCCCTCGATCCTGCCTAGTCTCCCAGTTCCTGCAAATCCCCACAGCATGATGCTGCCACCACCATGCTTCACCGTAGGTATGGTATTGGCCAGGTGATGAGTGGTGCTTGGTTTCCTCCAGACGTGACGCTTGGCATTCAGGCCAAAAAGTTCAATCTTAGTTTCATCAGACCAGAGCATCAGAGAAAACAACCCTTTTGGCAAACTCCAAGCGGGCTGTAATGTGCCTTTTTCTGAGGAGTGGCTTCCGTCCAGCCACTGTGCCATAAAGGCCTGATTGGTGGAGTGCCACAAATATAGTTGTCCTTCCGAAAGGTTCTCTCATCTCGACAGAGGAACTCTGGAGCTCTGTCAGAGTGACCATCGGGTTCTTGGTCACCTCCTTGACCAAGGCCCTTCTCCCCCGATTGCTCAGTTTGGCCGGTCTGCCAGTTCTATGAAGAGTCCTGGTGGCTCCAAAGTTCTTCCATTCAAGAATGATGGAGGCCACTGTGCTCTTCGGGACCTGCAATGCTGCAGAAATTGTTTTACACCCTTCCCCAGATCTGTCTCGACACAATCCTGTCTCGGAGGTCTACGGACAATTCTTTCGTCTTCATGGCTTGGTTTTTTCTCTGACGTACTGTCAACTGTGGGACCTTATTTAGACAGGTGTGTGCCTTTCCAAATCATGTCCAGTCAATTTAATTTACCACTGGTGGACTCTAATCAAGTTGTAGAAACATCTCAAGGATAATCAATGGAAACAGGATGAACCTAATCTCAATTTTGAGTGTCATAGCAAAAGGACTGAATACCTATGTAAATGTGATATTTCAGTTGATTCTTTTTGATTACTTTGCAAAAATTTCTAAACACCTGTTTTTGCTTTTTCATTCTGGGGTATTGTGTGTAGGTTGCTGATAAAAAAAATTAATGTAATCCATTTTAAAATAAGGCTGAAATATAACAAAATGTGGACAAAGTGAAGCGGTCTGAATATTTTCTGAATGCACTGTATACTTAAACATCAGCAAGGTAATATTGAGGTATGTTAGCTGATCAGTTTAGTTTAGACATACAGCGGAAACAGGCCCTTCAGCCCTCACCGAGTCCACACCAACCAGGGATCACCCATACACTAGTTCTGTGCTACACCAGGGACAATTTACAGAATCCAATTAGCCCATAAACGTGGGCGTCTTGGGAATGTGGGAGGAAACTGGAGCATCCAGAGGGAACCCCTGTGGTCACAGGAAGAATGTGCAAATTCCGTACAGACAGCACCCATAGACAGTATCGAACCTGATTCTCTGGCGCTGTAAGGCAGCAACACTACCGCTGCGCCACTGTGCTGCCACTGTTGTCTCCTTAAAGAGCGCATGGTGCTTCTAAACAATAAATGTGCCTGTTACTGATGGAATCAAATTGCAGCAGTGCCGGAGCTGAATGTTCAAATTGGAGCTACTGAAAACCCTTTCATGCTGAAGAGTGGCAGCTGAATCACTTCTGTTCAAAGTTATCTGATTTTTTTTTAATCTGACAGAATTGGCTCAGTTCCTCAGTTGAAGTGATTTATGCTTCATACTTATGAGAAAAAGGAGCCTTTATCAAAAGAAAACTGGGAAGAATGGGGGAGATAAAATTTCCAGATTTATCCCCAAAATCCAGCGCTCTTTCCTTTCCACCACCACCATCCCACACTGGGTTTTTTTAAGTTAAAGACATTGGATGACTTTATTTTGTCAATTGAATATAGATATGACTCTGACAGCCTTGTGGGAAACTAATAAGCATGTGAAAGCAAAAACCTAGTGGGAGAGTGGTTACCGCGAAGCATGATGACCTTTCAACCAAGGTTGCCATTCTGTCTGTTAGCCGGCTGTTTTACATTCATATTAAAATTAGAAACTTTTATAAAAGGAGACACAAGCCACTTCAGAAACTGATCTCTGGAGCAAAAACCGAACTACTCGAGGAACTGGAGAAAATCTAGGCAGTTGACATATTATGGGTCGAGACCCTTCATCTGGATTGAAGGAGTAGAGGGGAGATGGCCAATATAAAGAGGTGAGAGGGAGTGGTGGGGCAAGAGCTGACAAGTGATAAGTGGATCCAGGTGAAGAGGGAAGGGTGGTGAAGACGACAGAGACTGCCAGGTCATAAGTGAAGACTCCAAAAGGATGGCGAAGAGTGGAACTCAATAAGGGTGAGATGGTGTGCAGATAGCAACAACAGCGCAGAACATGTGGGAGGAATGTGTGGGTGAGCTACCAATCAACTCCTCCTCACCTGCACCCACCTCTCGCTTGCCAGCTGTCACCTCATGGAAGCAGGCTGACCTGCTGAGTTCCTCCAGCAGCCCCTCGTATTGCTTCACTTTTACATGTTAAAATATGTTTGCTCAAATATGTGGCGAATCGTCTTTCAGAAAGTATCTTTTGTTGGCCTTTGAAATGCATTGGAATATCCCAAGAGCATTTGGGGTGCTATAGAAACATAGAAATTAGGTGCAGGAGTAGGCCATTCAGCCCTTCGAGCCTGCACCGCCATTCAATATGATCATGGCTGATCATCCAACTCAGTATCCCGTACCTGCCTTCTCTCCATACCCTCTGATCCCCTTAGCCACAAGGGCCACATCTAACTCCCTCTTAAATATAGCCAATGAACTGGCCTCAACTACCCTCTGTGGCAGAGAGTTCCAGAGACCCACCACTCTCTGTGTGAAAAAAGTCCTTCTCATCTCGGTCCTAAAGGATTTCCCCCTTATCCTTAAGCTGTGACCCCTTGTCCTGGACCTCCCCAACATCGGGAACAATCTTCCTGCATCGAACCTGTCCAACCCCTATATCAATGCAAAATTTACTTTTTTTTTGAAGTTAAGATTGAACCACCTGTTCTCAAAGCTTTGATCACACAACACCATAACATTTAGATCCCTCTAATAGACAAAGCAAAATGACATCCTTCAGATTTACATGCTAATTAAAACATTAAAGATCAAAATTAATGAAGCTATTAAAATAGTAAAAGGTCACATTGTGACTCCTATACTCTCCAAAGAATTTTAATAGACCCATTTCACCTCTATTATGAACATGAGTGGGAATTGTTGACGTTTTCGGGCATGAGATGGGAGATGCTGACCTTTGCTGCAATCAGGAGGAAGTCAGTCCATATTCATTTGTCATCTGCAGAGAGACTCATTCACCCAAATGCAGTTTAGCCACTCAATTGCACCCTCTGGTGGATTGAACATGCAAAATGGTCTGGACTGATTAGACTGTGTCATGAAACGATCAATGAGATGAGAAAAACAGAGAACGTAGATCAGTACAACGCAGGAACTGGCCCACCATGTCGATGCTGACCATGATGCCAATTTAAACCACACATGTGCCTCCAAGTGATCTGCACTCCAGGCCCTATCCTGAATCATCACTATCCATATTCTCCAGAGATGCTGCCTGACCTGCTTAGTCTTGGCATCATGGTCAGCATAGACATGGTGGGCCAGTTCCTGTGTTGTACTGATCTACGTTCTATGTTACTCCAGCACTTTGTGTCCTATCCCACCCACCCCCTTCCCCCCCCCCCCCCCCCCCCCCCCCCCCCCCAAATCTAAAGTCCTTTAAACACAGACACAAGGAACTGCAGATGCTGGAATCTTGAGCAAAACACAAAGTGCTGGTGGTACTAGTGGCTCGGGCAGCATCTGTGGAAGAAATGGACAGAATATGTTTTGGGTGTGGATCCTTCTTCAGACATCGAAAACACCCCCCAATTCAAGTGGAGTAAGACCACCTTATTCCTTAGCAGCCTATGAGTTCAGGTGGGGGAAAAAGTCTGCTCTTTGGAGCTCAAAGTAAAATCAAAGGATGAGGAAAGAAAGTGAAACTACCATCAGACTGAATGCCACAGCATGCTCAGTGTACTGAGTTCTTCTGTTCCTTTTTCCAGCTACTTTTGGATTTGGTGTTGCTTCAACGTAGTTGCTGTCTAAACAGGGACAAGTAAGTGAGCAGTAACTCGTGGTCCCAATTTCATGCCATTTTTGCTGCAGTAATTGTACCAGGGAAAACTGAAGTGCAAGCTGCAATTAAGCACAATCTAGCTCATTCATGTTTCCTATAAGATTACATTTTCCTAAAGATGTTACACTGAAAAAAGTAGAATCCATTCATTTTTTTTGTATTATAGTTACCTTGATTCTCAACTAGAAGCTGCTTAAAACATCTTGTGCAAGAACTGTGCTATGTTAGAAACATAGAAAATAGGTGCAGGAGGAGGCCATTTGGCCCTTCGAGCCAGCACCGCCATTCATTGTGATCATTGCATGTTATTTACATGCCAGTCATGTCTTTCTCAAACTTATGGATGCAATGAGTTTATTGGGAATCTGA
Source organism: Raja brachyura (assembly GCA_963514005.1). The sequence continues at coordinate 50,721 of CAUPSL010001521.1, read as the reverse complement.
ACCTTCAGGTTGAAAAATGTGTAGTGTGTTTCATAGAATTTTGCCTTTCAAATTTTGACACGGTTATCAAAAAGATATGGTTGATAGAAAATGTGATTGTTTTAATTCACCATATATTAAAACTTGTAACTGTTTGAAGGGCTTTATAAATGTAAATTATCCTGTCACATCTATATACCGTAAATGTCCATTGACATGAACAGAGGAGATGGTATATGCAACAGGAAGGTGAATTTAGATCAAGCTTGATTTTTTTTCTGGTCCTTCAATTCCAATGTTCCTTAGATATTGCAAAACATACATTAAGTAGTCCATTATAATGAATTTCTTCTTGTCTTAAATGAAATACAGAATTTACATTGGCTGGCTGCATTTCATTTAATTTTGACTATGCCTCTGCCTAAACAGATTGCAATTACACCGCTCATCAGGGGTGCAAGAACTTCATCAAACTCGACTGCCAGCAATGGGAGCAACTTTCAGAAGAAAGCATCGCTGTTGAAGTTAAAATGGTGCAGCCTGAAAGTGAGGTACTTATTGTTAATATTCGCATTAATACACTAAATTTCTATGGTTCACCCTTTTAATTCTTGGCAAGAGGAGGGAAATGAGGAGAGATATCTTTACTCAGAGAGGCGAGTCTTTTCGAATGCGCTGCTCCATAGGGCTGTGGAGGTTCATAGAAGAGATGGACAGATATCTGGATATTAGAGAGTTCAAGGAATGTCGGGGAAGGAAATGAGTTGGAACAGCAATGTTCTTCCTGAATGGCAGAACAAGCTTTAGTTTAGAAATGCAACGTGGAAATAGGCCCTTCGGCCCACCAAGCCCGTGCAAACCAACAATCACCCGTACACTGGTTTTATTCTACACACCAAGGACAATTTACAGAAGGCAATGAATGTACAAACCTACATGTCTTTGAAATGTGAGAGGAAACCGGAGAAAACCCACATGGTCACGGGGAGAATGTACAAGCTCCATACAGTTCAGTATCCAGTATTCAGTATTTCCTTTATTATCATTTCACTGAGTACTTACATACACAGAAGAAACAAAAAATTGTTTCTCATCAGTTCCTGTCAGTGCAGTTAATAAAAATAGAAGAAATACATACAACTTTACAATTAACATATCTAAAATAGACATAAATTGAGCTAAAAACAGACATTCAGACCGAACTGTGACTTCACCTTGACAGGTGTCTAGCTGTCAAAGTTTGGGCGAGGTTAGATGTGGGTATATGATGTATTGGGAGGGGACACAGTCCGTTAACCAGTCTTATTGCCTGTGGGAAGAAGCTGTGTAGCATCCTGCTGGTTCTGCAGCAGATACTCCTGTACCTCCTTCCAGATGGCAGAATGGAGAAGATGTGGTGTGATGGGTGATCAGGGTCCTTAATGATGGAGATGGCTCTGTGGATGAAATGCTTCTGATAGATCTCCAACAGGAAAGGGAGTGGAGCACCAATGACCCTATTGGCTGTCTTCACTATCCTGTTTAGCTGTCCCTGTTCGTAAGCCTTGCGGCTTCAAACCAGGAAGTGATGCCGTAGGTCAGTATACTCTCGATGTTTCCCCTGTAGAAGGTCGTGAGGTGCACAGTGGGGAGACCTGCTTTTCTTAGTCTCCGGAGGGGGTGGAGCCGCTGCTGTGCTCTTTTGATGACAGCTATGGTGGTGTTGGTCGTTGAGGTCAGGTCGTCCACCAGGTGAAGTCCCAGGAACTTCACACTGCTGACCCTCTCCACAGCAGCACCATCAATATGCAGCGGTGTATGATGGTGTATGCCAGCCCTCCTAAAATCCATCACCATCTCCTTTGTCTTTTCCACATTGAGGGTGGGGTTGTGAGATCTGCACCACTCTGTAAGCAGCTCCACCTCCATCCTGTATGCCGACTCATTGGTGTCACTGATGAGACCCACCACTGTTGTGTCATCAGCGAACTTATTGATATAATTATGGCTGAGTCTGGCAGTACAGTCATGAGTAAGCAGACTGAATAGCAGTGGGCTTAGGACACAGCCTTGGGATGAGCGAGTGCTCACTGCGATGGTTCTTGATGTCCGGCTGCCCACCCTGACTGTCTGCTGCCGCTGCGTCAGAAAGTTAAGGACCCAATTGCAGGTGCCAGTGTCCACCTTCAACAGCCTCAGCTTTTCCACCAGCTGCTGTGGGCTGATTGTGTTAAAAGCTGAGCTGAAGTCTATGAAGAGGATCCTGGCATAATTGTTCTTCCGGTCGAGATGTGATAGTGCGAGGTTGAGAACAGGATCAAACCTGAGTTTCTGGCACTGTGAGGCAGCAACTCTACCACATTGCTTGATATTAACTCCATAATCCCCATTCTAACCCTGTATAGCCTTTGTCGTTGGTGTTGTATGCAAGTCTGTAGCCCATACACCTCTCCTAGTCTGATTGAGTGTCCTCCTTTAAAATCTGTGCTGCAGTAGAGCTGACAGAGGAAGCCTTATGCCAGGGTTACTGTATTCATACACAATGACTTGGTGGTGTGTGATAGAAGATTGCTTCCAGGAGGCTTTGTAAAAAGTGCCATTGGCTCTCGTGCACCTCTGATCTAATGTTACTTTTTAAGTGCTGAAGAATTTTGTTCTGTCTCTTGACTTGCATGTTTTTAAGTCGTTAATAATTTGTTTAGAAAACTTGCATCAATTTCTGTAGATATTCCAGTTCCAATTTATTTGTTAATAAGTCTATGTGAAGTATAAAAGTGTTCTAGTGTAATATGGTGGGTTTTTTAAATTGTTTTCACAAGATCTTTCTGTTAGCAAGTAATTGGCATCCCAAGGTTTGTTGTGCTTGAAAAAAACTCTAAGCTGTTATTAAGTGCTTACTAATGTAAAATAAATGGGTGGGTTGCTATGGAAATAAATAAAAACTTTCTGGAGTTGTATAGATATTTACTTGGTAGACAAAAATGCTGGAGAAACTCAGCGGGAGAGGCAGCATCTATGGAGCGAAGGAAATGGGCAACGTTTTGGGTCAAAACCCTTCTTCAGGCTTCAGTCTGAAGTAGGGTTTCGACCCGAAACGTTGCTTATTTCCTTAGCTCCATAGATGCTGCCTCGCCTGCTGAGTTTCTCCAGCATTTTTGTCTGCCTTTGATTTTCCAGCATCTGCAGTTCCGTCTTAGATATTTACTTGTTTTGTTTGAATAATTTTTGAGCAAATTATATCATTTTTGTGGTAATTAGTTGAATTTTATCTGTAGCATAATTAATTTCAACTTGAAACCTAGATCCTGAGGCATCTTGACAGGTGTATGCTTCCTCTTGTGGGAGAATCCACATCTCGATGTCACTCTTTGAGAATAAGAGATTGCCCATTTAAGATTGAGATGAAGAGGATTTTTCCCCCTGATGTTCACAAATCTCTCAAAGGATAATATAAACAAAATCTTTGAATATTTTGACAAAGAAAGAGAGAGAAAGAAAACCATGGCTAGACAGGAGTGCAGAGTTCAGTTGCACACAGGACAGAAATGGTCTAGCAGCTTTGATGGGCTACTCTTGAACCTACCAGCGGTCAAATGTAGGAATTTTTCAGGTGTGCAAAGTTGCTAGAATAATAGAAGCTGAATGCACAGCTTCAAAGCTAATCATGCCTAAGGTATTTGACGTTTGCTGGTCAATTAAACCAACTGAAGAAATCCCACATTTGATTCTCTTCCTAAGAGGATATGGCTTTGCTGGAATTGCACTCTTTCCCTGGGTCTAGGGCACGGACGATACAGTGAGTATCATATGACAACCCTGCCTTGTACTGGTGTGCGGCCTCGGCTAGTGCATTGGGAAGGCCAGTGTCCAGCCTTCTGGCAGCAATCATGATGCCTTCATTCTCAGACAGTCTCTTGTTGCAGTCATAATTGAGCTGTCAGCTGAAGTGATGAGTAGTTTGTGTACAACAAAGGCTATCCACTGACAATAAATTTGTCCTGTGACTTCACATGCACTCAAACACAACAGGCATTCAATGAGCATCATGCTGCCACACAATGGTATCAAGCAGACTAATGACATGTTGGAACATTGCTGGTTCTAGTGTTGATGTGAGTTCCGCAGAGGATGACCGCCGTGATCATTGCATCGTGCTCCGTGATGTATAATCTTTCCATCATAAAGAGACAGTACTTGCTTGTGACCAACTGGAAAAAAAAAAACAGGAATAGTTGTGAAAAAAGGAGGATGAGAAGAGGGGAGGGAGTCTGGGAGCTGCAATCTGAGTATTTATTCACCATTCAACATCAATCCCACATCTAAACCTGTCTGTCACTAACAATCACAAAACAAACATTCCAGATCAAAGTAATGATCTCATACCATATTGTATAAAGATGTTGTGGTTATCAGTCAATGCAGACAGCAATTATTTAAATAGCTACACAATGTAAAGTTGGCATGCTGATCATATTACAGTAGTAGGCACAGATTAAAATTCCCACTGCTCACTTCACCTCCTATTTTCCAGTATCCAGTCCCAGGATATGCTTCTATGACCTTCACAATGGAACTGGAACTTGATCTAATATTGTTATTGTAGAGAAACAAAACTGCAGATGCTGGTATCGGGGGCAAAGAAGGAGCTGCTGGTTGAGCAGCATCCATGGAGGGAATGGGCTGTTGATTGTTCAGGTTGAGATCCTTCATGTGAACCAGATGCCTCCAGCAGTTTTTTTGCTGTTAATGTGAATATAAATGGAAACAGCATTGCTATGCTGTTAACTACAGTTAAAATGTTGGTTTAGAGGAATAAATGATAATTTCAAAGAAAGAGCATGTATGTTCATCACCTTGGATTGGAGAGGTGTTGTACAAATGGGCCTTGAAGCGGTGCAGTAGCATGACTTGGCCAGAAGAGGGATTGTATATGTTCATGTGTCGTGTGCGACGGGGAGTTCTATTTTCAAATAAGTATGTGGTTTTATTTGGCTACATAGTTCTGAGAATATTTTCCTTCAGAAAATACTCTTATTGAAATTAAGTAAATCATTCTGACAGAAAATCAAAAAGTAACTGCAGATGCTTGAAATCTTCAATAAAAATAGAAAACGTTGGAAAAACTCAGCAGGTCAGGCGGCACCTTTGGAAAGAGGTTTCAATGCTTCAGCTCTGCTGGGCAGTCTGACCCATCATTCCCTCTCGTGTGGCCGATACTGTCACAGGATGACAGTATTCCGCTCAGAATGCTCCTTATGGAGAACTGGATGGAAGCAGGGAGCTGGGAAAATTGGGAAAGCCTATTTCCAAAAGTGGGCACTCTAGTGATTAGGTCTTAACAGCATGGTGCTAATTGGCGATGTTTCCAATTAAGTCCAGTACCTCTCATCTGACCTGACCCTTCAAATAGCTTTTCCCCCACGCCCCTACCCCAGCCCTTTCCTGATTCTGGTCCTGCCTGCTTATCCAGTCCAGGTGTGTTTGGAACCGAAAACCACCAAACACTCCCCTCCCCATTATTTTCCTTCAAACTCACTCCCAGTCCTAGTATTGATATAAAATAGAAATAGTATGAATTATTGATACTTTGCCATATTGATATTGATGCCACAGAAGGTAGTTGCGGCCACTTCATTGGCTATATTTAAGAGGGAGTTAGATGTGGCTCTTGTGGCTAAAGGGATCAGGGGGTATGGAGAGAAGGCAGGTACAGGATACGGAGTTGGATGATCAGCCATGATCACATTGAATGGCGGTGCAGGCTCGAAGGGCCGAATGGCCGACTCCTGCACCTATTTTCTATGTTTCTATGTCTCTAAAATAGAAAAAGTATAAAGTATTGATATAAAATAGAAAATGATTATTGGAGATTCATTTCAGCATTGTGTTTTTTGGTTGCACTTTCACCTGCAAATAATATATTGGTTTGATAAAAATGCTGGAGAAACTCAGCGGGTGCAGCAGCATCTATGGAGCGAAGGAAATAGGCAACGTTTCGGGACTAAACCCAAAGATTTCGTCCCGAAACGTTGCCTATTTCCTTCGCTCCATAGATGCTGCTGCACTTGCTGAGTTTCTCCAGCATTTTTGTTCACCTTCGATTTTTCAACATCTGCAGTTCCTTCTTAAACATATTGGTTTCATATTTTAAAACATTAATCTGACCCATTTAAGTTTTGCACATTAGAAGCATAGATAACCACTGTTATTTAGGCAAATGATTGACATAGTTGGATCTACTTTATTTTGTTCTTTATACTATGTAATCTCATTTTCTTATCTCATCTCTTGTTTTCGCTTCTCTCATTAGCATTCATCCAGATATTAACTGTAAATATTACACATTTCCATAGGAAACATAGTAAATTACTGAATTATTCCTTAAGTACATCCACTGTTGGTTCACCCTTAAAATGAGATTCAAATATAACTTCACAAAATACTCTACCACTAAACAACAGGAAGTGGGTAGGGTTCTTTATCGGGGAGCAAACTAATTTTGTACGCACCTCATTTAACTAGGTTATTTTTCTTTTGTTCAGATTGGTAGATTATATAGGTAGATATTTAAATAGGGGTTATATCTGTGCAAAGACGCACGGCAGGTGAAAACATATTGCAACAGGTGGAATAACAAATGCAGATCAAATATTGCAGACAGTAGCGGAACCTCCCCACTTCCTCTCCACAAGTTAAAATTCTGGGCAATTATTGTGAGAATTCAGAGTAATTTAGAATGTGCTGTTTTCTGCTATCTTGACACCATCTTTCAACCATTGTAGAAAATGTATCGAATCCCTGTTTTACATTACATTCATCTCAAGAACCTGATTCTTGGATTATTAAGAATTGCCAGTCCCAATATATTGTAATTATACAGCCGTAACCACCAAATAAAATATTCGGCAGCATTCAAATCGCAGGCAAAATCATAGTTGCAGTTGTCCTGTGTAGTTCTGGCATTCCTTCATGAATTCTGATTATCGTTGGTGAGCTACAGCTTCGATTCAATTCCAGCCCATAATCTAAACATTACTGTGCAGCTGTCGTGAGGTATCTCTCACCAGCAGCAGCATGTTTCCCTGCCCACTCCTAAAGTCATCTTTGGACACACTTTGAAGCCTGTTCGTGCAGTTTATAGCAACCAATAGTCTCGACAAAATGCCCAATGATATCACAGCAACCCAAATATGCATACTTATTTTTAAAAAATGATTTGTATTTTTTAATAAATTGTTTCCAAATTGTAATTTGTATATTTGCTCGTTATATATAATCTAGTAAAAGCAAAGCATTAACGTCGCCAAAGGTTAACGCAGAATGTGCATATCTGTGAATTCCAGGTTTTCTGTGAAATCTCTGCTGAATTAACTGATTTCAGTTGAGACAGTGATAGGTTTGTTGCATTATCTTTAGTAGCTCTGGGATAGTAAGGGAGCAGGTTAGCCAGAAGCATTCAATGGAAACTGGTTTTGGATATTGGGCGAGAAGAAGATAGATCTTTTCCACAGATGGAATGGTCTGCCAAATACTAACTTAGTCATGGAGAATATTGTTCACTGAATTGATCTACAGGGTTAAAAAAAAAAAGGAAATTTGGAAAAGAATCTGTTCCACCAATAAAAGTTAACGTTCTGCTTTGAAACAAAGAAGTTGCTGTGCGGATCATTTTGCCCTGATCTTAGCTGTAGAAGTGTGTTTGCTGTCACTTATATATAAAATGGAGAAGAGAGTGAAAATGAGAAAAATAACCAAGCTGGGCACTGAACCTTTCATGGTAGGCCTGAAGAAGTCTCCAATGTTTGTTTAAAAAAAAGTCTGTGACAGAAAGCAATGGTAAAATAGCACGGAGTAAAACATGTTAATTATGGCAACCATGAAACTTCTGGGCTGTTGTTAAAACTCACTTGTCACTAACTTCATCCAGGGAAGGGAATCTGTACTCCTCATCCTACCTGACATGTACAAGACGCTAGGCACACAGTAATGTGGTCCACTTTTAATCTAACCCTGAAATGATCCAGCAAGTCACCGATGGCCAAAATAGACATGAGCCTAAACAGTGATAAACTCATTCTGTGAATAATTTAAAAATATCCTAAAGTTGTTCTATCACTACTTTAACTCTTCTCCAGGTTTCTGAAAGATTTAAGAAACACTTTTACAAACTGACTGTTGGTCTACTTCCATAAATACTTACTATGCTAACTGTACTGCACATGTGGTCTGTGGTGAGAAGTGAGCAGTAAATATGCAGCAGAGTTGTCTGCTTTGTGGCTGGCAGGTGCAGTAGCAGCTAAAGATAGGGGGATGATGTCTTGCATCCAAGGAATGCATGACAACAATGTCAAAAATCTTACCAGTGAATGGTATAGGTAGACAATTATTGGTAAACATGCATATTTAAACTAAGAAACTTTTTTTGTGTGCATTCATAAGTCTTTTAAGTGTAAAGAATGGTCCTGATCTGAAATGTCATCTGTTCATTTCCCTTCACAGTTACTGCCTGAACTGCTGAGTTCCTGATTTTGTTTTTCTTTGGTCAGTTAGTCTTTGCTCTGTGACAGTTCTAATTTCCTATTTTTGACTGAATTAAAAATTTAAACTGGTGTTCTGACAATGTGTTTTAATGGTAGGTGGTACTTTTGCCATGGGGCAAAATCATGTAGGTTTAGAATATGAATGTATAATCCATGCTGATTTGTTTGCCGTTTTTTTAAATTGAGGAAGAATGTAGTGTGGGAGGTGACATTTGCTGGTCAGATACCATAACGATTTACAAAGAAGAAGAAGAAGAAGGCATTTCCTGATTATCATGTTGTTGTTATACTAGCCCCATCAGTCATAATACTTAAACAGAAAGAAATATTCTGCCATCTAAAATACAAGCCAAAGTGTTGGAAATACTCTGCGGATCTGTCAGCAATTGTGGAGGGAGAAGCAGAACAAATATTTGAAGTAAATTATATCAAATAATACTTGACTACTTCAGAACTGTTCACATGTGCACTAGCGTTGAGTGCTTTGTGAAACTCATAGGTTTTTCACCGTGCTACTGAGTATGTTGTATCCAAATTACATTATAAAGTTGCAAAAGTAGTTTGTAGCCATTTATAAAACAAGGGCTTTATCTTTAAATTACTACATTTTAAATCTAGTATGTTTAGTGGTAGTACGTGCTGACAGGTTTAGAATTATATAAAACACAAAATGGTGGAGTAACTCAGCGGATCAGGGAAAAAAGGAATCGGTGACGTTTCGGGTCAGAACTCTTCTTCAGACTTAAGAATCGGAAGAGGATTCCTTTTCGCCAGAGATGCCGCTTGACCCACTGAGTTACTCCAGCATTTTGTGTATATTTTTGGAATAAACCAGCATCTGCAGTTCCTTCCTACACATGGAATTGCATAATGTGAGTAATTGATTTGCTATTAAAGTTCCACCTGTTAATGTCAGCATGACTAAGTCGGACCTTAGTTCACCTCTATGCGCAGAGGGCTTTAGGATGGCATTATCTGACTAATACCAATTAATTTATGTAGTCCCAGGGTCAAATGTGGTCATTATGGCTGAGCTAACTGGTGGACAAATTCCATGAAGCATTACCTGCTGCTAGCCCCTGGTTCAATGTTATTCCCTTACCTGTGATTTCTGGAGTCAGGAAAGGTATGGGTCGATGAGCTACTCCAAATATTTGAAAACATAATCTAAATATAAACTGAGTATAGTACTGAGAGAGTGCTACAGTGGTCAAAGGTACATTTGTTTTAACTATCTATTCAATCGAAAAGCCTGGCAACTCTGGTGCACACAAGGTCATCCTAGTCATGGGATGTAAGCTTCCAGTGTGCCTGAGGGGTACGGTGACTGGAGGCTCTTGCATAGTTTTAGAAACAGGGGTTGGGTTTGGTGGGGGTAAAATCTGTGGAATTCCTTACCACACAGCGCTGTCAAGGTAATCACCCAAATGCAATACCACATTTGTATTGTACCCCCAAACCACTTGCTGCCTGCTCCCATTTCCCATAATTTGCATAATTTGCACCAGGTTCCTGGCAGAATCATGCACAGGGAAGGGTGGGATTTGTGCCGAGTTCTTGGCAGCATAGCACGCAGGGAATGCAGGGATTTGTACTGGGTTTGCAGGTGTTGCTAGTGTATAAAACTGTAATGACTCCTTAGAGCACTAATTTCATTAGCGTTCTCAGTCCTTGGAACGTGATACCAGCGTATCTCTATTAAAACGCTTTTTAAAAAATAGTTCAGCAGACTAAACCAACCAAAGATTAATGGTATTTCATAATGGAATTTATTGAAGTTATGAACCTATAAATTACTCAAGACAAGACTGGATTTAACTACTACATTAAATTAACTATTAATTGATGGGCAAATTAACTATTAATTTCAAAAGATCGAACAAAAGGATTATTTTTAAAGAATTTAATTTTTTCTACTTCATGTTGGGATTAGTAACTGAAGGGAAATCCTCTGGAATGGCTGTTCCATTATGGCGCTTTGAAAAGATTAGGTTACTAGGACAATTGTGTTATATTCAATAAAGCTAATTCTGAGTGCATGCTAGATTTGTATGGCAACAGATATTATGATCGTTAATTTTACAATATACCCTTTCATATTTTTAAATGCCTCAACAATCCAGTCAATAATATTACTGTCATAATGCATTCCTGATGTTAAAATATTGCATGACATTGCACCAGTTTACCCTACTCACTTGAAGGGTTTTGTCAGTATGAGTTATTTTTTATTACATTGTGCAGTTTTGTTACGTGAGATATTGAGCCATAGGAAACTTGTTTTTAAAAATTACCTGCTAATTTGAGGTTAAATGGAACCCTGGTGGTGGTGTGTACATAATTAAGTGCTAGGTGCATTGTTTAAGAATGGCATCGCTGAAAAGAAATGCAATGTTATATATTCATCATGAATTTCAAGGACATTTAAACATGTAATATATTGACATGTATGTGTGAGCTTAGCATTTTAAATCTTGAAGCAGGATGTGGCTTTGCTTTGTTGAAATACATAGAATGAGAAGCCAGGAAGGAGCTGACCTCACTCAGCTCGTGTGTGCATGCAGATAGCTGATTAGCCACAGATGGAGTGCAGCACAGCAGCCAACAGCTCCACAGTCAGACGTTCAACTACACCATGTTAAAGCGGCTGCCAGGAATGACTTTTTAAATGGCAGTGAAAGCTAAGTGCACAGCCCATGTGTAAATACAGAAATTCAGAGGCAAAGACATCAAACCTATAGAGGATTAAGTTGTTAAACATTAACGACAACTGAAGTTTAAAAAAAGCAGCTGCAGCTGGCCGGAATAGTGAAGATTCTACTTGTATATGTTGTATGATACCTCTTTCCTGACTTATGCAAGGCACCTTCTGCCTGTATTGGGAAATCACTGTACGGTGATGCAGTGTTTTAAACTTTAAGATCTGTTAAAGAGCATACTAAATCCTCTTGGATATTCTGATGATTTTTTATCACAAAATTGATGGATGACGAGGAATACAAGTATGAGCAGTGGATATTGCAGCTTAGATGAAGATTTAGAAGATTGTTTCTTTACTGCCAAAACCTCTTTCTTCAGGAAGCCTCAGAACAAGCTTGTAGAAAAGGTAACTTTTTATATATTTCATTGAATGACATTCTGTATCAACCATGAAATCAGTAAGTTCTGTACTTTTTGTTTGCATTCAAAGATTTTACCTACATTTTTTAAATTATTTTATTTGCCATGCAAAATTGCTAATAATATGGAAAGAAACGTCAGAACTGTCAGTGTGAATGTTCAGAAAGGGTACAAAATGGTGCTGCTTGAATTGGTGCGTTATGTTGCACTATTTTGTATGAGGAAGTGTCAGCATTTTGTGAAATTCAAATTGATGTGTTATTTGAATCTGTTTCTAGTGCAAGAACCCGTTTCCCAGCTAGTCTCTCATATCATTTGTTGTATTTTAATTACAACAGCCGGCACAAGTTAAAATTGGATTTCTCATGGAAGCAAACATAAAATAACATTTTCAGGCAAAATTAGATATTACAGAAAAATTATGATGTATATTTTAATTAAAAATTGATACATTTATTATACATTATCTAATTAAAACCATTGTTTGGGCACTTAAGAATTCTGATTACAAATTGTCATTGCTTCCATGGTTCCCTAAACCCACATACGTTTCATACTGATTTGAATGATTTAGCTTTTAGTGAATTTCTGTTTACACAAATAGTCATAAAACATGCACCGCACTATCAAATATGATTTAAATATATATTTAGCCAAGGACAAACCTTCAGCAAAATGCAACATGAAGGGCTGCAGCTCCGGTCTACTCCATTAATGTTGCCATTTTACAGTTCTTTAAAAACAATTCTCTGGATTATCAAGAAAGATGTTCAACATCAGCAAACTCCAGAAATGTTCATTTATCCCGCATTTTCATTCAAATAATATATAAAAGTAAAATTGCTGCCGATAATTAATAGGTTTACTCAATCATATAGGACGACCAGCGCAGTCTGGAAGTAGAGCACACTCCAACCTTCCCCTCAAACTTGGATCCAACACTAAAACCCAATCTACTCAACATTTATGAGAAACATCTCATAACTCAATTTTTTGTCATTTAATACTTTGCCTTCTCTGACTTTTCCTGTATCACATCAGCTTCCAAGGGACTGATAAATCACCACTTTGTAAAACAATATAATTCTCATCCTACCAGATGTCCTATTTGTTACTGCTCATGTACTGCAAGTGCAGGCAGATGTGCAAATGGTAGTGACAGTTCAGACCCAGAAAGGAATACATGATAGTATTAAGAACTGCAAAAAATCAACGTTTATAAAAATAATAACAATTCAATTCTCATATCCAAAGGCACAATTGGTTAATTAGTTTATGCTTTAGTAATGAACTTGGTAACTGATGTTCATGGAAATAATATCTATACCAAATACCACTTACGCCTCGCAGTGATACAGAGAAATCTGCAAACTAATCTTCAATACTTGATTTATAAATTATGTTGCTTTAAGTGTGGTCTTGTGAACCAATGTGCTTTGTATAACAGATTAAATATGTTGACTGTCCACAGCAAATGTAACATAATGATTGAAAAGAATAGCTGATCAATAACTGAAAGTCTTAAATCTGAGTGGACACAAGTACTTGGATTTCTTCGGATTTGGATCAGACTCTCGCTTTGTTTTTTTGATATTCATTTATTTTTTAATCATTTTTCCCTTAATCGTTATCAACATGATAGATCTGTGGTGGCCTTCCTGACGTCACAATATCCCATCATCACAAAAGGGGCCAGCAAAGTGTCTGATACCAATAATTAATTCAGAATTAACAATGATGTTGGAAGGTTACCCCAGGAATTAATCTGGTACCACTACTAGATCAAAGATTTATTCATTAAATTAATAATACAACTAACTGTCTTAGAAGACATTTAATTAATCAATCTTGGAAGCATATATTTAAGTTGATAGGTGCTCCATCTAAAAAGGACTTATTTTAAATGTGAAAATCGTATTTTCATATGGGGAAATGGCTCAAACACTCCAATGATGCTAGATCAGAGATCCTTGCCAAAAATTAGCCTTAAATTTAAACATCCCCCTATATGATTTTTTTTCAAAAACCTTACGCATAATATAATGTGCGTTCATATTTAACGAATCTTTGACAAGATCCTCTGATCTAGCATCATCGGATTGTTTGGCTCAATTCCTCATTAACAAGAAAATACAACTTTCATTTTGTTTAAAATAAATGCACAGAGGTAATGAGATATGAATATGAAGCGGTTATAAAGACTGGGGCTATAGAGTTGGGAGGCATGGATCAAGGGGTGGTGATTGGGATTGGAGATTTGTGTTTTAATTGCGATGGAGTTGTTCTTGGTGCCAGAAGGGTGAAGGTCAGTATCCTACCAACTCTATAGACCTTTGATGTTGGTCCTGATGGAATAAGACCAAGTTATCTCGGGAATGTCTGCTAATGGGTGCCCTCAGATCAACATGATCTAAGTTCTCCATGAGTGTTCTGCATAGACAGATGTGAAAACATGGAACATGTTAAGCATATAGTGCAAGAACAGCCCTTTGTCCCACAATGTTTGTGCTGAACACAATGCCAAGACCAACACTGCAAACTGATGTTCATCCCTGATGTGAAATTGCAACAAAATAGCAAGAGTTACTCCATTTAAGAAGTGGCTGATTGGCATGATTCAACCTGGAAATAGCCGTAAAATGATTTACTCTTGGCAAAATCAATGTTCAATCACACAGCGGTGAAGAAAAACTCATTATGTGATTGATTTCTTGGTCGTGATGTGCCAAGCTGTGATGAAAACCCCATCATCTTTCATTTGCTCCCTCTGTTCACTGAAAGACAGGTGTACTTTGTGTAAATGTTGTGAATAGTTAATTAGTTACCAAGGCAATTGCTTTGTGTGATAGTCTGTGGCGTTATTTTACCTTGCTTTATACACGTGTACCTGTATTGACAAATTATCATCGTGTACAAATTGGTTCATTTGTGAGAATGTACAAACCCACTCGGTGGGATGTTACTTTTTAGAATTTCCTAGAGGTTTTAAAATATAGGAATTTTGTTTTATTGATTAATTTTGAGTTTATTTATTGAAACTGCACACACCTTTTACGGATTCTCCCATTTCTGTACATTTTGTAAACACACAATAGGAATATGTTCCCAGCCCCTGCCCAAGCGTAGACTTGACGACCGTTTTGCCGAACGCTTGCACTTTGTTCGCCAAGGCTTGCTGGATCTTCTGGTTGCTAACCATTCCCCCTCCCATTCCCACACTGACCTTTCTGTCCTGGGCCTCCACCATTGCCGGAGAGAGGCCACATGGAAACTGGAGGAACAGCTGTATGCTGCTCGGGTAGCTTACAAATAGATGGAATGAACATTGAATTGTCCAATTTTTGAATTCTAGTCTGGAGAAGGGTCATGACCCAATACGTCACCCATTCCTTCTCCCCAGAGATGCTGCCTGTCCTGCTGAGTTCCTCCCGCGTTTTCTCCAATTTTACATAACTACCTTACAGATAAGGGTTTTTTCCCTTCCTTTCCTTCCCCCCCCCCCCCCCCCCTTTCCCTTTCTCCCACCTGAACATACCCATTTTGCCCCTCTTCCACCCCCATTCCTTCCTGTGGCTTCATTATTCTCACCTCTTCTATCCCTATCTCACACCTTTGTTCTTGTTATCATGGGCTTTGTCCAACCATCCACCTATTAAGAAGCCCTCTTACCTCTTTCATAGATAATAGGTGCAGGAGGAGGCCATTCGGCCCATCGAACCAGCACCTATCACTTACCAGGATTTGTCCTGCCCAACCCAGTGGCACAGAGGTATAGCTGCTGCCTTACAGCACCAGAGACCCAAGTTCAAACCTGACTATGGATGCTGTACGGAGTTAGTATGTTCTCTCTGTGACCGTGTACGTTTTTCCCGAGTGCTTCACTTTTCTCCCACACTCCAAAGACAAACGGGTTTGTAGGTTAATTGGTTTTGGTAAAATTGTAAGTTTGTCCCTAATGTGTGGGAGCGTGCTAGTGTATGGGGTGATAGCTGGTTGGTGCAGACTCAGTTGGCTGAAAGATGTGTTTCTATGCTGTATCCCTCAATTAATGTAAAGTCATGCTTTCACCTTCCTCCCCCCCCCCACACCACAATCGGCCTGAAGAAAGGCCTCAACCTAAAACGTCACCCATCCAGGTTCTCTAGTCTTCTTCTCCTTGCAAATGAAACAGAAATAAACCAAAGGAATAGTTAGATCTCAAGCCGGGTGTTGAGCAGCCAGGTTGTTGTCTCTGCGTCCAGGCCCTGAGCTCCATTTGGTGGGTGGTAGAGCGGGCAATCAGAGATGACATGGTTGGCTGTCTGTTGTTCTGCTCCACATTCACAGGCTGGGCTCTGGCGGAGCCCCCATCCCCCCCCCCCCCCCCCCCATCTCCACATCTCCAGTGATGTGCTGCCTGACCTGCTGAGGTACTCCAGCGCTTTGTGTCTTTTTATTTGTCAAACAGCATTTGTAGTTCCTTGTTTCTCCTCGATGAAAGGCCTTTTACCTGAAACTGTATCTCTGTTTCTCTTTCTACATTTAGCTAAACCTGTTCTGTTTCCTCCATTTTGGGATTTAACTTCAGATCTCCAGCATCTGCAGTTTTTTGGATTGTGCCCAGTTTCCACCAGTGGTGCTGATAAAACGGGGACTGACTGATCTGTTTTTTTACTTTCAGTTCACTGTAGGAGTATTTTCTCAGTTTTTATTAACTCTCAGAATAATTGGGTATTTTTGATTGAAGGAGGAAAGCTTTCCTCAGCTTTTGTTCTCTCTAAAGCTCGATTACATATTTTTTTTAAATGAAAGCTCCATGTGGCATTCTTAAAGCAAAATTAATAAAGTTGTAATTTTTGTAGGTCGGATGTATATTAACTGCACACTGGGGAAAAAGCCTAAAGCACGGTTTTCCATTTAGGACTCAAGGACTTTTTTTATTGGTTTCTCTGGGTTAATATGTAAAAATGCACAGCCTATTCATAAACCAGAGCAGTACATGTTGAAGTATGGACATGATGATGTCTGAAGAAGGGTCTCGACCTGAAACGTCACCCATTCCTACTGTCGAGAGATGCTGCCTGTCTCGCGGAGTTACTCCAGTATTTTGTGTCTTCGATTTAAACCAGCATCTGCAGTTCCTTCCCACACATGTTGATGTATGTTCAATTGGCATAGACTTGATTTGAAATGGTTTTGGCAAAGCTAAAGATTAGGTGCCCGATGAGTTAGTGCACCATATGGTATTTGTTGTGTCGTCATCTGTGCCAGCAATACAAACGTTTAAATGATAATTTTATCAATTTAACCAATAAATGATTTTTTTCCCCACAAGTTTAAGTGGCACTGTACTTTTAAGATGGATTCCAATAAATGTATTTTTAAATTAAAATCTTAGTTTACAAAAATCTTTGGTAACCTCTATTCAGTCTATGTATGATTGGCTACAACAAGCCAATATTCTCTGCATTGAACAATCCCTCCAGGAAGAGAATAACGACTAATGTACCCATTTTGCTCATTTTCTTTGTAGGAGTGTTGCCTGTGTGGAGTAGGTCATTTGGTCCTTTCATCCTTCTCCACCATGCCCCATGGTGATTATCTAAACCCCCATTCCCGCTTTCTCTCCATAGTCCTTCATCTTTTCAACCCTGATATCTAATTCCTTCTTAAAATATGTGACGATTTAGCCTCAACTGCTTTCAGAGCTAGAGCGTTCTCTAGATTCGCAAGTCCTTGGGTGATTAATTTTCTCATCGTCTCACTCCTAAATGGCCTACCCCTGAGGCTCGACTATGGTTCCTGAGGCTTGACCATGGTTCTGGTCTTCCCCACGATTGAGAATATCTTTCCTGCATCTCGCCTATCCAGTCTTGGCAACATGTTAAAGTTTTAATGAGATCCCTCTAGTTCTGCCAAACTGTGCCTAATCTTCCCAATCTCTCTACATAAGACAGTCCAGGAACCCTGCATAGCAAAAACATTTCCCCCCCCCTGAATAAATGCAGTAAGAAGTCCCATACTTATCCTCAAAGTCATTCACAATGAAGACAAACATGACATTTGTCTTCTTTAACTGCTTCCTTCACCTGCTGACTTATTTTCACTGCCTGGTGCATAAGGATGGCCAGGCCTGTTGTTCCTGTCCCTTTCCTAATCTATTACCATTTGGAAAACACTCTGCCTTTCTGGTTTTGTGACCAAAGAGGAAACCTTGCATTATCTACTTATTCTGCTCTACCATGCATTTACCTATTCCCCTTGATCTGTCACTGAGCTCTTCCTGCATTCCCCTCACACCCACACTTGCACTCAAATTTGTGTTGCTGGTAAACTTCTCTCATCTAAACCATTACGTATGTTGAGGTAGCACTGAACCCTATAGTATTCCACTAATCACCTCTTGCAACTCGCAAAAGATCCATTTATTCTTCCTCTGTTTCCCGTCCATCAACCAGATCTCTATTTATATCAGTGCTTTCCCCACAACCCCACCTGCTATACATTTTGTATATTAATCCCTTATGCGACTTTATCGAATGCCTTCTGGAAGTTCTCACACACTGCACCCACTGGTTTTTCCCCATCCACTCTACTGGTTACCTACTCAAAACAAAAATCCAGTAAATGTCAAGCATGATTTCCCTTTTCTAAACTCATGCTGACTGACTAATCCTGGTACTGATTTCAGCATAATTATTTCCTCAGTAAAGCAGTATTTTTTCCATGATTTCATGGTTTTTGGTCTCTCTTCCTTTTTATTAATTAGTGGGTTTACCCAATTTGTAGGAACTGATCTCGAAGAATGGTGGAAAATAACTACCAATTCAACCATTTTGTAGTGTCATCTCTTATAGAACTGAGATGAGGAAAGACTTTTTCACAGTTGTGAATTTGTGGAATACACTTCTTCCGAAGGCAGTGGAGGCAGATTCAGTGGATGAATTCAAGAGAGAGTTGATAGAGCGCTTAGGGCTAGCGGAATCAAGGGTTATGGGGAGAAGGTAGGAACGGAGTACTGATTGTGGAAGATCAGCCATGATCACATTGAATGGCGGTGCTGGCTCGAAGGGCCGAATGGCCTACTCCTGCACCTATTGTGTATGTATCTATGTACTTTGTAATGCAGACGATTGGACTCTGGCAATTTGTCAGCCTCAATCCCATTAATTTCCCTACTTCAGCCTCTCCCTCCCACTCAGCCCTCAATTCCTTAACATTTCCAGGAAGATCTGTGTACTCCATTGTGAAGACTGATCCAAAGCATTAGTCTAATTGGTCTGCCATTTACTTCTGTTCCCTATTGTACATTCCCTTGTTTTGAACTGTAAATGACCTCCATTTTTTTACTTAATCTTTTTGTCTTTGTACATCTAAAGAAGCATTTAGAAACAGTTTAATGTTCTCGGCAAGCTTGCACTCATCTTTGATTTTTCTGCTCCTGGTCAATCTCTTGGTCATTTTTTTGCTGAGTTCTAAGCTGTCCTCATGTATGCTGATTTTTTTCAGTCCAATGCATTTGGCACAACATTGGATCCTCTCCTTAGTTTCCTTTGAAGCCATGGTTGAGCCACCGTTCCTGCCTTATTTTTGCACCAAGCAGGAATGAACAATTGCTGGTCATCTTTGGGCTCCTTAAATGCTTGCCATTGCCAATCCACAGTTAACCCCATAACCTATATTCCCCCATCTGATCTTAACCCTTTCTTTGCATATACCATCATAGTTTCCAATATTTAGATTCAGTTAGACTTAGAACCAATGATGGTACATTCTATCTTAATAAAGATTTCTACCCCATTATTACCAATCCTTCCCAATGGCCTTGCACAATGAGATTGCTGATAAATCCTCTTTCATTACATAATACTCCATCTACTATGACCTACTCTCTACTTTAGTTCTTCTATGATTGGTTCAGAAATTCATCCCATATATGCACCAGAAATCCCACCTCCACAGTATAGTTAGCCCAATATAAGTGTAGATTAAAATAACCAATGACTGCAGTGAGAGTCAGTCACACAGTACAGAACCAGGCTCGTAGGCTCAACTCATCCATGTTGATATGGTCTATAGCTGAAGAAGAGTCTCGACGGTCACCTATCTATGTTGTCCAGCACTTTGTTGTTTTTTGTAAACTAGCATCTGCAGTTCCTTGGTTCTAGTCCCATCTGCCTGTGTTTGATCCATATCCCTTGAACATTTCTTATCCATGTACCTATCTAATGTCTTGCAAACATTGCCATTGTGGCCACCAGCTTCCTCTGGTAAATCAATCCATCCAAGCTGTAGAAACAAAGAACTACAGATACTGCTAAATACAAAAGATAGACAAAGTGCTGGAGTAACTCAACGGGTCAGGCAGCATCTCTGGAGAAAAAGGATGGGTGATGTTTTGGGTCTGGACCCTTTTTCAGGGGTTTGGCAAAGTCCTGACCTGAAACATCATCTATCTCCAGAGATGCAGCCTGACCCACTGAGTTACTCCAGCATTTGTGTCTATCTGCTATATAATCTGCCCGTCTCTCTGGTCTCCTGTTGTACCCTGGTTTGTCCCTGCAGCCCACCTGGAAACCTGCCTCATGGTTGATGATATAAATATATTTGCCAAGGCCTCAGCAATTCTTCCTTCTCTAAAGGCCCATGATACAAACCTGGTCATGCCCAGATGTACCCTTATTGCATGGGTCTCAAGTTTCCTGTCTCTTTATCTAACAATGCCAAGACTGTTTGGGAGTTTCTATACGAACCCTACTAACATTTTCTGCACCTTGGTATTTTTCAGCTGTTCCCATACAGATTCTGAGCTAAACCCTTTACAGTAATCTCCTCCTCAACCTGATATCCCATCTCCTTTCCCTCGTTGCCTGTTCTTGCTGAATATTGAATACTGCATAATCTAGTCCTACTGCAGCCTTGCCTCCACAGTCCCCATTCCATCATATCATTAACATCTGTTTGCTTCATTAATTCATCACTTTAATGCAAATGCCTGCACATTAAGACACAAAGCCTTTAGGCATATCTGTTCACATTCTTAGTCCCCTCAACATTATTTTGTTCTAATGTTCCATTTGTTTTTTGCCCTTAATTTCTCTGCCTTCCCCTATTGTTTTTCGTCTTCTGTTTTTGTTTCTTTCCCAGTTTCTCTTTCCTCAACTCCCTTGATAGATACCCGGCTGCCGTGTCGTTTAGTTTAAACCCACTCCAACTGCACTAGAAATTCCTCCCCAGGGATTCTGCCTGACCCGCTGAGTTACTCCAGCATTTTGTCTTTTTTTTCTCCCCACGGCATCCTTGCCCTTCTCAAGTACAGCCTGCCAGCTTGTCGTGGTCCCACTTCCCCACAAATGGTTCAGGAATTTAAATCTATATCATTCCACTAGCCATGTATTCATCCAACATATCCGTCTATATTCACTCCGGCTGACATGTTGGATAGGTTGCAATTGTGAGACTGGTAATAGAATAATAAGCAAGTTAAACAAGTTTTTGCTGCCAAACCTTTTTTTTCCACATTTGTAATGGTTTTATGTTATTTCAGCCCCACATTTAGTTACTCTGCATCATGGAACGATGTGACAAATCAGTCTTAATGATTTGCTGACACAATGTAATTGACTTGAATTACTTGCATTTTGTGGCCAGTTGTAACATATAACATTTATTTGGCCAATACACAAAATGACAGAACACTTTATATTTTAACCCAAATAGACCATGGATTTGTAAAGCATCAATGGTATTTGGGAAAAACCTCATTTAGTGGTTTTTAAACTGGACTAAAGTAAGATTCGGAGGAATGTCTTGATTTTATTATTGACCTCTTAAAAGCGTTTGTTAATTTTTCTCATGTAGAATTGTTTAAAGAATTGACACGTATGGAATGTAAGACACCTTATTTATTTGTTTAGGAACTTAGCTCAGTGGCAGGAGATGAGGATAAGTATAACAGTCACTTTAACTGGCAGAATATGAGGACTGGTGTCAGAAAGATCAGTACTGGAACTAATACTATACATTGTGTTTATTGATGGCTTAGATTAAAGAATAGACAGCTAGTGATCTATGTTTGCAGGAGACTCCTATCACTTATGACCTTATGACTTATGATACGTTGTGATTAGCTGCTGAGAGTGAATAAGGTGTTGTGTTTGGGTCAGTGATCAAGCTGATGGACGTTGCAGTCATTTTGCAGTTGTGGGTCAAAGTTAAAATTGGCAATGGTTAGGGGAACCAGGGAGATCTAATATAAGAAGCAACATTTTAGGATGGTGAATTTAGCAGAAATCTGCTTGGGCCAATCCCCTTTGAAATATGAACAAGCAGAGTTAACAAGTGTAGTGAAAGACCACTTCTGCATAAGTGACTTGCTCAAATGCAAACTCTACATGAACAAATGAAAATAAGTAGCATTACTTTAGTTTAGTGATAGTTTTTACATCATGGAGACGGGCCCTATGGGTCACTGAGTCCACACCAACCATGGATCACCCCTACACTAGTTCTAGATTATCCAACATCGCATCCTACACAATTTACAGAAGCCAATTAACCTACAAACCTGCATGTCTATAGGGTGTGGGAGGAAACCACCCAGAGAAAACCCACATGGTTATGTATCACTGGATGCCACCACACTCACCTGGGCACCTGTGTGGGTTAGTTGTTCATTTCCTTGAGAAACAAGAATAAAAATCACACACACTGTGATCTTAATGAATGTCTTTGAATAGGTTTTTCATAAAAATTATATGAACATTTGTGCTACAAAATGCATTGGAACTTTTTATTTACCTTGGGCCAAATAAATTGATAAATTGTTTTGTGCAAGTTCTTTACTAGTCATACAACATGTGATTCTGCACAATGTTCAGCTTGCACGGTTGCTGACACTATTTTGCTAAACCATTCTAAAACATGGAAGTGCTTGTTGACTGATCTGTATGTATATAAAGACACGTCCTTATCAGCTTTTTGCCGCCTCAGCGTTCCAAATGGCTTACAGCCAATAAAGTACTTTTTCAACTTTGGTTTGAGCCAAAGAAGCAAATTTGTGAACAATCCTCTCCGTCACTTCCTCAGTGTCATTGGTGCGAACAAAAATTTCCATCACCAGCAATATGATGCCAGATAATGGGTGATTTTGTTTGTTTGTAGGGTAAATATGTAGGCATGCTCCACAGGGAGAACTTTCACAACTTCTTTGCCACAGTAACATGGAATTAATGTATACCAAAACGATACAAACCTCATGAAATTCTGAGTTTTAAACGATAATAATGTTGCTGTTGAGCTAAATGTAAACATATTTAGACCATTTGAGCACATTTAAGGCTTAACAGGTGACCTATGGACATTTAACAGATGAAGCAGACCGAAGGTTACCTGTGTATTCATCTCCTGAATATTAGCAGGTTGCAAGGCTCACTTGCACGGCAGAGGCAAATTGACCTTTTGAGGAGTTTGGGATAAAATGGTGAAGGCATTGGAAGACTTTATCTGGGATAAAGCGAGGGAGAGTGAACTGAGAAAGACCCACTCACCGAGCTCCACAATACGTAACAGCAGCTTGTATGTTCCAGGATATTTTGTGAATTTAAAAAAATGAACCCAGTTGAGGGATATTGGCAAATTCTGAATGTTGTCCATGACTATTTGTCATTGAGAACATAGTGGTGAACTCCCACTTGGTGAACCACTTTCTTGAAAGGCTGCAGTCTGTCCTAACCAGCTCTGTGTGTAATCTTGTTGGAGATGATATTCTAGGGTTCACATTCGGTGACATTATCATCTCTGAAGAAAAAAAATGTAATGGTAGACAGGAATGAGTGTGGAAAATAGCATTTCCCAAAAAAACTTATTTGGGTTAAAATTATACTTTTTATGGCTGACCATTAAATATCCCTGTCTTACTTTGCCCGAATCTTCTTGTTAACATCAACATCAGAAGAAATGTTTGTTGCCTGATCTAGAGACGACTGCTGCAAGGCAGTGGAAATTACTCTTGCACTTCTCCTACATTCCAGGTTGTTACTAAGGAACCATCTGACCATGTGACTCAGATAATTAATTCTAGTTTGTGCAATATTGAACAACCTTCAACCAGGTGGTACCAATCTCAGCTGTAAAAGCAGATCAAAATGATTAGGTGTAACCTTGTTATTTCTTAGGTTCATTTGTGTCATCCTACTTTCCACATTGTCATCCAATTGGAATTTATCTCGATTGAAGCACGATAATGATCTTTTTTGGGTCATTGTGCATCCTCCTCAAATATTCATCACTTTGTTGCTGTCCTTCCTCAATCCTCCTGAGATTAATTTGTCAATGGTAGTTCAAATTGCACTCATCCTGGCCCAATGAAGCCTCTGACCAATGCCCATTTTGAACCCACTCTTAGAACGGAGTATTAGATGGCATTTTATGGTCACATTTGAGCCACGACCTTTGAACTGCACTCCAAGGCGATGGAGCTTTGGCACAACTGAAGCTTGCACTGCAGGCTGGAGGTATAAACAGCCATTGGTTCCCGTTATGTCTTTCAACAGGAAAGCTCAAATATATAATATCCAAAATATCATTTTACTGACATCTCCATCTGTTTTTATAAAACTAGTTTTTTTTTACATCAAAAAAAGTATTAAAAGTAAAAAGGAAGGAACTGCAGATGCTGGTTTAAACCAAAGAGAGACAAAAAGCTGGAGTAACTCAGCGGGACAGGCAGCATCTCCAGAGAGAAGGAATGGGTGACCTTTCGGGTTGAGACACTCCTTCAGACTGAAGAAGGGTCTTGGCCCAAAACGTCACCCATTCCTTCTCTCCAGAGATGCTGCCTGTCCCTCTGAGTTACTCCAGCTTTTTGTTTATATTATATGTGAGTTTAGACATTAGGGCCAAACAACATGGGTTCAGTCCTTAGGGGTGAATTATCATGAATTGTGTTGGAAATATTTGACAGTTTAACATCCAAATGAAACTTTAGAGGTAGTTTATATTGCATTGTTCAGAACCATGTTTAAAAGGAAGTACATTCATATCAAAGACAAGATTGCACCATAACTCTGATAAAAGTGGAACTAGTAGCATTTGCAGAACTGCGAGATATTTCACATCCGGTGAAGTGCAACAGAATGATGGCTTTGGGGGTGATGTGATGATTACCTTGGTCTTTGTTCAGTGTACCAAGGTGGGAACAAAGGAATGAAGTGAGCTCTGCAGAGAATCATTTCTGCACAGGCTGCTTTTACAATGGCCAATACTTTAAACATTTAGGGTGGTTTATTTAGTTTCTCCATTTCAGTTATATTCACAGATATTTCACCAGTCTTCACAGGCAGAGAAAGGGGAAGTTGTGTCCTGAAGCAACATACAAGAAGTTTTGAAATTCATTCTGTGGTCAACACTTAAACAAAATGATTTTTCAGGATAGGCTTTTAATTCATGCACATTACATTGGATTAGCTGTTAAATAAAAATAAAGTGAACTTTATCCAAATAGAGATTCTGTATTTATGTGTTTATGACATATTTTATAAAATACTTTCAGAAACTTAGTAATAAATTTCAGCTTGGCTTGTAGCACAAAATTGGTTACAGTAAATTGTATGCAATTCCATCCACCTTTCTTTACCTACTGTACTTTCAGCTTCTGAACAAGTTTCTGCTCCAAACTTCAAATATTCTGCTTAACATCTTTCAGCATATATACCTCTATGACAGTGAAAAGAAAAAACATGCAAAAGCAAGACATCAGTGCAAAGCACAACTAGGAAACAAGTCTATGGTTGTGCAAGAGGTGGTCCATAGAGTGCCATTGCTGGGGCAGGATTAGGGTTGTGCAGGTCAGTTCAACAACTTGATGGTTGCAAGAAAGTAGCTGCTCTTGAACCTGGGGATGTGGGCCTTCAGGTTTCTGCGCATCCTGTCCAATGGTAGAAGTGAGAAGAGGGCACGGCCTGGATGGTGGGGATCCTTAATGGCAGCTCCTCATGATGGTCCACCCACTCTCGGCGGCATCTTGCGTTCCTGTGCGTTGGAATTGCTTGGTTTGCTCATTCCAGGCATCGCGAGTTCCTGAGGTTGTGCTGTCGGGTTTCAGTCACAATAATCCACAACTCTATCTGCTCCAGCAACTAATGTTCACTTGTAGCTCTGGTGAGTGGGAGGCTGGGAGACATTCTCTCACAACCTACAAGCACAAAATTGAAGTGAGATAGTCATAGAGTGATACAGTGTGGAAAAAGGCCCTTCGGCCCAACTTGCCCACACCAGCCATGTACCTGTCTAACTGCTTCTTAAACGTTGGGATAGTCCCTGCCCCAACTACCTCTTTTAGCAGCTTGTTCCATACACCCACCACCCTTTGTCCAAAAAATTAACCCCTCAGATTCCTGTTAAATCTTTCCCCTTTCCCTTAAACCCATGTCCTCTGGTCCTCGATTCCCTACTCTGGGTAAGATACTCTGTTCCTCTCATGATCTTATATCACCCTTCATTCTCCTGCGTTCCAAGGAATAGAGTCCCATCCTACTCAACCTCTCCCTATAGCTCAGTCCCTCTAGTTCTGGCAACATCCTCGTACATTGCTCAAATTAAAGGGATTGCACGATTCACAATGAATGTGACCTGTGCATGAGCATCCCTGGCGGAACCTGTACACTCACGCTCCAATGGTGATGTGCCTGTGAGAAGGGGAACTATCTTCTCTATGTTAATGAGACAATACACTCACCAGGAACTTCTAGCTATCTCCCTCCTACTTTCTCTCTTTGAATCTAAATGAATTGCATGAAGGACATTAGATCACTTTATTAGAAACATAGAAAATAGGTGCAGGAGTAGGCCATTCGACCCTTCGAGCCAGCGTCGCCGTTCAATATGATCATGGCTGATCATCCAAAATCTGTACCCCATTCCTGCTTTCTCCCCATATCGCTTGATTCCGTTAGCCCCAAGAGCTATATCTAACTCTCTCTTGAATACATCTAGTAAATTGGTCTCCATTGCCTTCTGTGGCAGAGAATTCCACAGATTCACAACTCTCTGGGTGAAAATTGTCCCACATTTGAGCTTGACTTCTGTTTGGCAGTGGAGGGAATACATGGGGTAGTATGGTGGTAGGGCTGGTGTGTGTTAGTGCAGGGTTTGGATGGGTATACGTGTGTGTGTGTGTGTTGTCATGTCTGGATGAGTATATCTTCTGGGGCAAGTGGCTTGGTGTTGACATTTTGTGTAGTATTAATGAAGGGCATTGAAGGATTATCATTCACTCCCAGAGTAGAAGGCTTGAGACTTCTGTTGTGACCTGGTAGGTCTCCAGAGACCAGGACTTTCCCCGGCATGTATTCCATTCACCTGCATTGCGATGTGCTTTTCAGATAGCCTGGGTTGTCTTTCTCTCTTTGTAGCCCGTCTCTCATTCATGGCGCCATAATGTGTCTGACTGGCAGGGGGAGAATGCTTTTATGGGACAAACTCTATCTGATGGCAAAGCAGAAACGTTTTGGGTGTGTCGCTGAACTAATTTTAGCACATCTGTCTGAGTATTTACAGTTCTAATGCTTCTGTAAAAACACAAAAGGCTGGAAACACTCATCAGATCAGACCGATAAACAGTTAATGTTTCAGTTCAAGGAATTTCTGGCAGATATATACATTATTGTAATTTCCCAGCTCTCAAAAGAAAGGGGGCTGATTTGGTATTGATACTAAATTAATCAATGATTTTGTCATCCAATGTCTGGAGATTGATTGATTGATTGATTGAAAGCAAAAAACTGAAGAAAATTGCATTTTATATATTGGTCTCATTTATTTTGACAATTTAGATCCTATTCACTTGACTTTCTTATTACATTTTTCTTTTTATTAGATGCCGGGCGCTAAGTTGAAAGACAAAGTGAATGAAAAATAAATTGAGTCAAGGCTGGCACTGCTTGTTCCAGAAATAGATTTGCTGCAATGCCCTGGGGCTTTGTAGTTTAGTTTTGACTGGAGCAGCAAATGAATGGAGGCATTTAGAATTATTATAAGACTAGTATTGGGGAAATTAATTTTTACTCAGATCTTCCATGACAAATTTCAAGTTTTATTTTCTGTGTTGCTGACATAAGGCGTCAAATGAATTCCACTCGTAATCCTTACAGATTCAGTTTGGCCTTTTCATGTGTTAGTGGGTGGTGCTGCTAAAAATGACTGGATTTGAAATGCTCTGCTTAAAAGAGATATATTTCTGTTTGTCCACAGTAAAGAAATATTACTGGTCCCTACAGATGGGTCAAATGCCAGGCGTGTTACTCGTGGAGAAAGATATCATCTAATTCTTTTGCAGTCTCAACACATACCTTTGGTACCAAAAGCAAAAGGATCACAAAATATGTGTGTAACTATGTACAGTATTTGACCTGGTCCCTGAGCACTGACAGTACATAACAAATTCATTACATGAATGTTAAATGCCTGTTAGATACAAATAATGGCGTCCCCCAGAGGCTGATTTCTTGAATTCTCAACATAATCTAGAAATAAGCCACAGATACTTGGCAATCCTAGGATTCTGTCACAGCATTGGTCTGAAATAAGCACAGCAAATGCTGGAAATACTCAGCAGGCCAGACTGCATCTGTGGGGAGAGAACCAGCATTATCTTTGGGAGTCAAAGACCTTTTATTGGTTACTGGTTCTGTCACTGGTTTGTTCTGTGTTGAATGCCCTCAGCCAATCTTGAATGCTAAAACAATGTGATTGCTAGTCACTGGGATTGATCATCAAGATGAGATGTAATGTTTGGGTGAAAAGCCACTGTTAAATGTAATTCCATTGTGGCTCAGATAAAGCATGATGATATGTTCTGGAGCTTTAAGACCATAAGACATAGCGGCAGAATTAGGCCATTCAGCCCATCGAGTCTACTCTCCCATTCAATCATGGTTGATCTATCTTTCCCACTCAACCGCATTCTCCTGCCTTCTCTCCCTTTCCTTTGACACTCTTACTAATCAAGAACCCATCAATCTCCATTTAAAATCGCCCAATGTCTTGGTATCCACAGCCATTGTGGCAATGAATTCCACAGATTCACCACCCTCTAACCAAAGAAATTCCTCCTCGTTTCCATTCTAAAGACAGGTCCTTTTATTCTGAGGCCTTGCCCTCTGATCCGAGACTCTCCCATTACTGGAAACGTACTCCCCACCCCCCATCCTTCTAAACATGCCTTGAAAATTAGTTACCTTGGAATAACACAATGTTCCATTAAATTTAGTTTTGTTTAGAATTGTGAAGCAGACTACTGATCTGTTATGAAGGTTATTGATCTGTTAAGCTAACTTTAGTTGTAGGAGGAATGCCTGATCGATAATTAAGAATGCAATAACAGACATCTAAAAAAGAAAATGTATGAATTATTAAATGTATTAAAACAGTATGAATATGTGAAAGATTATATTTGACTAATCGATTGGACTTCTTTGAGTATTTAACTAGTAGAATAGATAAGGGAGACCAGCGGGTATGGAGTTTTAATTTTCATAAGGCAATCAATAAATTCCAACGCGGGGTCATCGAGTTGAGACCACACGGAATTAAGGGTAATGCCCTGCCGTGGATTCTAGCCTGGTTGACTGGAGGCAAGGAATGATAAAAAACTGTTCTTTCTCAGATTGCTGGGCTGTGATGAATGAGGTACCACTAGTGCTGGGCCAACTATTTACAATCCATTTTGATCATTTGGCTGAAGACACTGTTTTCTGGTAGTCCAAAACTTGGTGAGCTTGTTTGTTAAGGATGTAAGTAGGCTTCAAGGGGATATGTACAAGCTAAGTCACTAGATGAAGTGTTGCAGGTGGAATACAATGTGGAAAAATGTGAGAACGTGATCGGAGCTGAAACAGGTCGCTTGTCCCCTCTAGCTCGGCCTGCCATTCAATATGATCATCCCAGGCCTCATCTCCCCTTCTGTGCCAGTTCCCCAAGCCCCTCAATCTACAAATAACCATCCAGTCTTCATAACTCTCACTTTGTGGATTTCTGGATGTTGCGAGAATTGCTGAATTGAGATAATGCAGCAAAATGGCACGGGTGGAAGATCAGCTGTAATCTGATGAAAGGTGACACAAGCCTCAGGGCCACAGTGGCTCTGCTCCTGCTTCTAATTCTTTTGTTCCTGTGCTCATGCAATATTATTAGGCAGGAACCTTTGTATAGAAACTGACCAATATTATGGTGGCGTGGATGAGTGGTTGATGTGGATTTGGAGGGTTGGTGGACCTGTTTCCATGCTGTATTTTTTAACTAAATTAAAATTGTATTCATTAATTTAACTGGGTTAAAAATGAGCTGGACATTGTCACAATGATTCAATGCTTTCTGCTGAGTACTGTGACCAGACAAAGTTTCACTCTGGGCAAAAACAAAAGATCCATTTAAAATTTGAGGTAATTATTCTCCAGATGTTCTTTCTCTTGTTATGCCCTTTAACGAAGAAATGTTAATTTGGCTTCTGTGGTGTAATTTGACGGCAAATAACCAACCATGCTGCCTGTAAACACAAGCAGGAGAAGATGAACTAGCAGCTTGTTGGTTCGAATTAAATACCATATTTCAAATGCCCATTTCTGCTTTGATGTCATGAATGTGCAAATTGAAATTCTGAGAGAGAATGGAGTTAAATCTGCTCTGCACAGTTTATGGCGCTGAAGTCCAATTTAGATCAAAATAAATCTTCACAGATTACCCACAGGCAGCTGTCTTTATTGCAGAATCAGCAGACCAGAGGATAAAAATGCCTCCGAGATGTATTGATATACAATTTAGTTTCAACCAACCAAATCAGTCACTCTGAATGGCATTTGGGGGAAGGGAAGAGAAGGGGTGAGTTAATATCAGACAACTGCTGTCTCTACACTTCAACCTTTAGAGAGTGAAACTTCTATTGCTGCAGTATTGTGAAACAGGCAGTTTATCTATGTAGGAAGCCATTCAAAGTATACAAAATGAAGCAAAGATCGAAGAGTACCCTCTAGCAAACTCTAGCTGTGCTTACTCAACTATGGGATTAAATCAATTGGTGAGTGTGGTAACGCATTGGAGTGGATATGTTACGATGGGATAAATGTATGAGTTTGCACTCGTACCTTACTCAGCTGGGGGTTATCAGATAATTGAGTATGGCAGTCCGTACACAATATTTGTGGGCTTTCCAGTTTTTGTTTTTCAATGACTCAAAACATTAAGCATTGTCAAATTAAAAATAGCAACTGTTGGACATGAGCAACAAGTCGATTAACTTTGAACCAACCCTAACATTAACATTTTTAAAAAGTTTGTATTTTGATTAGAAATTAATAAAAGGAATAATTTATGTTTGAACAAGAGCATCAAAAACTTTGGAGGTAGACAAAAATGTTGGAGAAACTCAGCGGGTGAGGCAGCATCTATGGTGCAAAGGAAATAGGCGATGTTTCGGGTCGAGACCCTTCTTCAGACTGATGTGGGTGTGGGGGGGGGGTCAGAGGAATAATAATTAGTTAATTATAAAGTTACTACTGTGCATTATCTAGTTTGATATGTTTAATTGAATGTCTACGTATGTTCCTGTATCTGACTGTTGTCACTAATAACAGGTTGTGGTTCACCAGCTGTGACAGTACCTTGGATCTTTGGGCAGCATGAATAAGGGAAAACGGTTTCCAATGACAGAAGATGATACACAAATAAGAGTGATGTGAGGAAAGCTTTTTCATGCACCTAGTAGTCAGGATCTCAAGGTCACTGCATCACAAGGGTAGATTCATGTTGGGCTATGAGGAAAGAAGAAATGAGAATTGGATTGAGCGGGTTGCTCTTGCAGAGAACTGTCCCTATTCAATGGGTTGAATGGCCTCACATATTGGAACAATTCAATAATTCCAAATGTCTGTTGACATCCCATGGCAATCATTCCAAAACCAATGTCAATATATTTACCATTTCAGGAATTAAAACAATTCTGAATGACTAGAATAGGGGCCTTTATGCTGTTATTTTCGGTAGTGCATTTGTCTGTTGACAGTAGAAAGCAGAACATGTTCTATCATGCTCTTGTATCTACCAAGTACAATAGCATTAATCTGCTTCAAATTCTTTCTTTATTCCACACAATGCCTTTATTAGAATTCCACTTACATTGTGACATTGTCACCATTTGAAGCGTGTGTCAAAACTAATGATTAGCAAAGTTAACCTCTAACATATTTTGACTTTTAAAAAATATTTTCTTTCAGTGAAAAGTAATTGCGGTTGATATTTTGGGAATTTTTACTCACAAGGTCACAGCATTCTGGGGTAAGAAACCATTATAACAGGATAGTTAATTGTAAACAGAACTCTGCTGTAATTATATTGAAAGGCAGAGCAAGCCGACCCATTTACTGTGTTCATTTCAGCTGCAGAATGATAAATCCAACTAGGAATAACTTAATTACAAATCTAATAAAGAATCCACCAGTGAGCAGGAAGATTGATTTAACTCTGTAATTACTTAATTTTAAATCTTGCATTATTGATGAAAACAGGTAATCACATTCCAACATATTTCATTTCAATATTGTGTGGATGGAACGTCTAGAGAATGTTCATCCATAATTGAATATTGGCAAGTGCTCCATTATAAATATGTGATCAAAAGTGAATTGGTAGAGGCAAGATATAGCTGAGCTGCAGTAACCAGAACACATCCTTATCATGGTTTGAAACGATATAGAAAATAACGTTAAATGGTTTACATATCTGCCAGTATCTGCAGAAATGGAAGCAATCAATATTTAAGTTTCTATTTAATTTTGGATTTCCAGCAACTGCAGTATTTTTCTTTTGAACTTTTCAAGTTTTGTGCTGGACCCGCGCGCCTCAGCCAGGACGGTTAGCGTGACAATTGGGAAACAAGAAACAAATAGGTTACCTTTCATCTGGTTGCCTTTTTCTGAAAGATGATGAAATCTTGTTTGGTGTTCTTGTTGTGGAGCACAATAAAACAATTAAAAATGTTAAAAACTGAACAATAATGGAAATGAAATCTCATGCAACTTATGAACAAAGAGCTAGGAAACCTGCGGAAGTTCATATTCCAATAATGCATTCATCGAGGAGTTCGAAGATACTGAAGAAGGGCCTCGTCACCCATTCCTTCTCTCCAGACATGCTGCCTGCCTGACCTGATGAGTTACTCCAGCATTTTTTGTCTATCTTCTTTTTAAACCAACATCTGCAGTTCCTTCCAACACATGGAGAAGTTTGGGCTGGCTGAGGGTGATGCAGCTGGTGCTGTGTTCAGCAGACGCTTCCCAGTCATCATGGCTCTGAGACTGCCAGTTATGGCCATACCAAACAGGCCAAGCAGTGGAGTTAGGAACATCATGGGAGCAGGGCAGCACAGTAGCATATTTAAAGATGAATTGGGTATGCCTGAGGACCCATCCACCTTACCCCACTGTTCAATGCCATTATAGGCAGTCTGACACCTCTGCCACTTTCCTGTACAATCACCTCACCCCCTCTCCCTCTGATTGCCTACTGTCTAAAATCTATTCATCCCATGCTTGAATATATTCAATGCCTGAGCTTCGCAGCTGCACTCTGCGGTCGCATATCTGCAGATTTACAACTCACTGCCTCAAGAGATTTATCTTCATCCCAATACTAAATAACTGACCCTTTTTACAT
Source organism: Raja brachyura (assembly GCA_963514005.1). Next base: position 17,419 of record CAUPSL010001521.1, on the reverse strand, counting down.
TGTTGTAGAATTTATAATCATTTTTTCCCATAATTGTTCATTTATTCTCATTGTGCCTCCCCCTTCATCTATTATTGGTCATGCATTTCTGCATCAAAGTACTCTTCTCATCCTTATTGCTTTATTTGGAAAAGTTTGAAGCCTCATGTAAAACTATTTTGAATGTCCTTGGTCATCCACTGATGGATGACTCTTTGGGACATTTTATCACTCAATTCAATGTGTTTGGAATCATTGAATGACTGTCGTGCAGCATGGAAACGCACCCTCTCTCTATGTTGATCACATTTTCCAATACTTGGTCAGTTGCTTTTTATGTTATGGACACACACATTCACACACAGACACAGACACAGAAACAGACACAGAAACACACAGGCACACACCAAATGCACTGTAAACATCCTCTGGTTGTAGCCTACCTTGGCAAAGAGAAAGAGTTTCTCACTGTGTGCCCTTTCTAAGTTCATAATTTTATACAGCTCATTCAGATCATCCCTCAGACTCCTTCACTCTAAACCACCCCCCCCCCCCCCAGGTTAGCCATTCTTATCACTAAAACGTCCCATTCCAGCCATTATCCTCTCTGTACCCCCTCCAGTGCAATCACATTTCCCATTTGTCCAAGTTTTGATTTTTTTTAATGTTTGTAATATCTATTTACTGTCATACTTACATTTTTGACTATTTTCTTGAGAGGATTACTTACTGTGAGTTTACAGTTGACCATGGGTAGGACGTGGGCATTCAGATTCAGAAAACTTTATTGTATGTCGTAACAGAAAATCTTCTTTGACGTGGCTCAACACACAAGACATTATACAACAGTCATCATACAACACAGCCTTCTGCGGGCACACTCAGTGTGTATAGGCCTTAAAAACAAGTATAAAGATTAGAAACTATAAAAATAGACAAAATAAAAGTTGAAAGTTGTGGATACGTGTAAAGTGACAGTGCGTCAGGGTTAATTTGTCCATTGATCATGTATTATTTAAACTATTTATGGCAATGGGTATGAACGAGTTTTTGTGGATGTTTTTCTTGGATAGGGGGACTTTATATCGGCGGCCTGATGGCAGAAGTTGGAAGGACTTATGCAGGGGGTGGGTGGGATCCTGTGTAATGAGGTTGGCTTTCCTTTTAACTGCCTGGGTGTGAAGTACTGACAATTGAATTTGAGTTTTGCCAGTTATTTTGCTTGCTTGATTGATGATCCGGGAAAGCTTTGATTTGTCTTTGACAGAGGTAAGGGTGAACCAGGATGTTCATGGATGTCCAGGATGTTCGTGTATAAGGCAGGCCTGCCTTTGCAGTGTAACGCGGATGTTTCCACTTGTTCCATGCTTTACTGCAGAGGTGCCTGTCGCATGTTAAGCCAATGGATTTCATGACAATGTTAGAAATTGCTTTTGGTGTTAAGCAATTTCTTGGTTGCATACATTGTGCTTCTGGGACAATGTTCAGTATTAGTTTTATTAATTTTAGAGATACTGGATGGAACAGGCCAGTTCGGCCCCCCGACCAGCGATCCCCGCACATTAACACTATCCAAAACACACTAGGGACAATTTACAAATACACCAAGCCAGTTAACCTCCAAACCTGTACGTCTTTGGAGTGTGGGAGGAAACAGAAGTTCTCAGAGAAAACCCATGCAGTCACGGGGAGAACGTACAAACTCCGTACAGACAGCACCTGTGGTTGGGATGGAACCCGGGTCTCCAGTGCTGCAAGCGCTGTAAGGCAGCAACTCTACCGCTGCTCCACCGTGCCACATTGTTGTTAAGATTAGCTGATTGTATGGCGCTTCCAACGCCACCACCATTGACACATTTACTTTTTATTCCTTCATTGTTTTATGGCAACCTATATAAGATTGTGTGAAACCGCCATGCTGTAAAGTGAACTCCAGGAGTGTCAGATAGCCATGCACAGCTGAGTGAGGAGAGCAGCTACACTTTACTGAGTTTCTGCTTCAAGTTAACTGTTCCAGCACAATATGCAGTCTGCATAGGTATTTAGGAAATGACGTTCAGAGTGACAATCAAATCAAGTTACCACCTGCAGCTCTTTTGTCTTCAGATTGATCCCTGAGGAACCTCTTGCTTGGAAACCTCCACAACTGTTTATGAACACAGAGATATCTCCTATAAAATAGAACTGCAATATTAATAAGCAGATACAAATAGCCACAGTCCAAATAGACTGCACCATCCCACAGTGTATTTTGAAGACAATGCTTCAGAACAACATTCTTCTTGTGCACTCTGGAGAAGAAATTGGATGGATTGTCACTTTTTTGGGGACTTAAAATGGGCAGAATTTTGTTATTTTAATAGTGGTATGAGCTGGGCTCAAATGTCTGCAATCTTTTGAGTCCAATTTTAGAAGTTTGGACAGATTTCGCCAATAGCCATTGGCCCTTCTGTTTGTGTTGAGGCATGATCTCACAACTATTGTCCAAAATGGAGCTGTCCTGAGTTCAGCAAGTGGCGGGTTAGGATAACAAGAACACTATGCAACTACACTGCTTCCTTACTGGGCAAAAAGACAAAAGTGCTGCAGGATCTCAGCAGGCCAGGCAGCATCCATCAGTGAAGGGACATTAACAATCAACAGTTTAGGTTCCTTACAGGGACTTTTGAGAGTCACCAGAAAACTGCAAGGTAGACAAAAATGCTGGAGAAACTCAGTGGGTGAGTCAGCATCTATGGAGTGAAGGAAATGGGCAACGTTTTGGGCCGAAATCCTTCTTCAGACAGAAGACTGCAAGGGTTGTATTTCAAAGTATTGGATCACAAGATTATATTAACTATCCTGTCTCAAAACTATTTGTAAGTATTCACTTGGCAAATGATACCGGTGGAGTTCAAGTTAGTGATGATTTTGGTGTTGATATTGGTTCATTACTGTTACGTGTGCTGCGATACAGTGACAAACTTTATTTTGCGTGATATATAGACAAAATCCTGCCATACTTTACATCAGCTAGTGAAATAAACTGTGTAGAATATGGTGTCAGAGCTACAGAGAAAGTACCGATAACAACAGTGGAACGGTACCAAAAATGTGCAAACTTATTTTTATGTTTCAGCATGTGGCAACTAAAGAGGAAGAGAAACCACTGGTCCTTACGCAAAAGGAGATTAAACAAAAAATAGAAGAATACAATGGAAAAGTTAAAAACTGTTTGGGAATGCGCTTAGTAAGTACAATTAAAATGTAAATGTAGCCATTGTTATAAATATGATTTGAACACAGTGCTGTTTAATTTCCTGTGAAATCCAGAATGGAGCATGTTGTATTTGCAGTGGATAAATGTGTATGGAAATGAGTCCAGAGATACCTGTGAGCTGCTATCTCCCGGGAAATCTGACTGTCAGCAGTCGGTTCCTCTCCACCTTCAAAGGAACATGCTGTACCTTTCCATGATGGTCTTTAGTATTCGAGAGGCAATACGTCACATCGGACTCTTTAGCTGGCCCGCTACATTTATATTTGCTGGGCGACTTGAACTGCCACTCGGCTTCCTGATCGCATGCTCTTTAAATTTGGCATCTCACTCTCCATAGGGAAAGAGAGATCAGAGATCTTAAAGATAGTCGAGTGAAGGGATATGGGGAGAAGGCAGGAACGGGGTACTGATTGGGGATGGTCAGCCATGATCTCATTGAATAGCAGTGCTGGCTCAAAGGGCCGAATGCCCTCCTCCTGCACCTATTGTCTATTGTCTATTGTCTGATGTCCAAGGTATGTATGGAGTTCAACTGCTGAGTCGTGAGTTTCTTTATGAATTCTAATGATGGCGTTATTTTTCAGAATTCAGACGGTAGTTACACGGGCTTCATCAAGGTGCACCTCAAACTGCGCCGTCCTGTCACTGTCCCAGCAGGCATCAGACCACAGTCAATCTACGACGTGCTGAAGGAAGTGAATCCAGCGGAAATAACAGACAAACGCACATCATTCTACCTGCCACTGGATGCTATCAAACAGCTTCACATCAGCGGCAGCACCACGGTGAACGAAGTGATCATAGGCTTGCTCAAGAAGTTCATGGTCATCGATAATCCACAAAAATATGCTCTCTTCTACCTGACAAAAAAAGGGAATGATGGTAATTAAATATCTGTTTGTACCTTTCCATAATATGTTGGAACACGCAGGGTGACGCCTGTATGGTCGTGAGTAGTCGCTCAAAGAATCGTACCTTTTTCTGCTCGCCGCTGGATTTTCAATATGACAGGTGCCGGCAAGTTGCCGAAAAAATCGTGTAAGTAGGACAGGCCGGTTAATCTAAAAATGGACAAAGACTTGAATTCCAGAGTACCCTCCATTTTAAAGCCAGAGAGGGGTTGTTCACATAAATATACAGCCTGAACCAAAATGTCACCTACCTTGTCTCTCACTTCCTTCCTGTGGCTTCACATTTCATGCCTCTTCTCTCCATATCTGACATTTTTGTCTTTTCATCATTCTCAGGCCTTTATCCAACCATCTGCCCACGTAGAGATACAGCGTGGAAACAGGCCCTTCGGCCCACTAAGCCCGTACCGACTAACAATCATCTGTACACTAGTTCCATCCTACACACTAGCGTCAATTTACAAAAGCCAATCTACAAACCTGCACATCTTTGGAATGTGGGAGGAAATCGGTGCACCCGAAGAAAACCTACGTTGTCAGAGAGAACGTACAAACTCCATACAGGCAGCACCCGTAGTCAGGATCGAGTACGGGTCTCTGGCGCTGTGAGGCAGCAGCTTTACTGCTGCACCATTGTCCCTATGATTATATTCAATGGTAGAGTAAACCTGATGGGCCGAATGGCCTCTTCCTCCTCTTGTGCATTAGCTTGTCAGTTCTCAGTTAAGAATTTGTTTGTTGCTTTGTCTATTGTTTCGCTATAAATCAAAGGACTTGCTAACCCGCACATTTTAAACATTTTCAGTCCACCTGCAGAAACTGAAAGGAAATGAGCAGCCGCTTCTAATCCGTCTGCTGGCTGGTCCAGACACCGAGGCCTCAAGTTTTGCATTGAAGGAGAACGAAACAGGGGAAGTTGAGGTAGGCGTTGCCATTTGTTCCCCCCCCCTTTGTTTGCAGAAAGAAAAGAGCAGCTCGGCTTGTGTTTAGTTTTAATTCTTTTTTTAATGTTTTGGTACATCATTTATCACTAATCACCTTTGAGGTGTCAATGAGTCACCATCTTGTGCTGCTGGCACCATTCTACTGGTGCAACAGAAGCTCTTCCTTTTTTATGGTATTCCAACACATGTTGAAGAACTGTAATTTATTCAGTGGCGTTTGCTGGAAAAACGGCAGCATTACAAGTGGAATGTGTGTGAAATGTGTCTGCGTGTAGTTGGAGTGTCCTGTGCAAGATGATATGAGTTATTGAAGCAGGGTTGAGTTTAACAGGACAAGTCGCAGAGACACTGACAAAAACTGCTGCTCAATATCCCAATAATCAGGAAACAGCACAGACCTGGCATTCCTTTCTTCCCGAGTCCGTGCTAACATTGCACGGAATTCATTCAAGGAACGGAAAAAGCACCAAGTCTTTGAGTCGCAGTCCCTGACGTAAATCCATGCACCTGCAAATCTTTTTATTTTGATTACTCTTCAAATTTATTTTTGAAAGTGCTGTTTTGATTCTGCGTCCGCTAACCCTGACTGGCAATGCATCTCCGTGCCAACCAATTTAGACTTGAGAGATTGAGAGTGGAAACTGGCCCTTCGGCCCACCGAACAGCAATCACCCCGTACACTAACACTATCATACCAACGGCAATTAGCCTACAAACCTACGCGATCACAGGGAGAACGTACAAACTCTGTACAGACAATACCCGTAGTTAGATCAAACCCAGGTCTCGGGCGCTGTGAGGCAGCAACTTCACCCTGCACCACCTGCCAGTGTAAATACAGGGTTCCTTTGTCACATTCCACTCTGCTGCCATTTACATCCATGTCCTCTAGTTCACAAACCTTTCATCTTTTTTCTTTAATTCGTTCATGGCTTGGGAACATTAATGACCCTTCTTGTCTACATCTAATTGCCATATAACTGCCTTTGAGACAATTTAAAGTCTATTATATTGGTGTTTCTGGAGTCGCGTATAAAGGCCAGACCAGATAAGGATGGTGGATTCTCTTCCCTGAAGGACATTAGGTGCAATAATGGAGCAGGTGTGTTTTTATAACATCTGCAGTTTTGTGGTTACTGTCATGGAGATTAGTTTATATACATTTTTTTTATTCCAGAATTATTTAAGTTAATTACTTAGATTTAAATACTCCAATGTGATATTCAAACTCGTCTCTTGATCAATGGCCCTTATGCCTGGCGACTAGTTCACTAATTTAAACACTCTACCACCTGGCCTGTAACAAATTGAAACTGTTTCCAGCTATCTAAATCCCTCATTATTTTGAACACCTCCATCACATATCTTGTCACCTCTTTGCTCTAAGAGCCATCCAATATCAACAGCCTTTTCCTGACGCCTATGTACATTATGTGTGAAATCATCCTAAGGTCTGTGTCTCTTTCATGAAGTGCCATGAGCACGGTTAGCAGCTCTACCCCAGATGTCGCTAACGTAATCTTTTGGAAAGTTTCCTTTGCTTTGTACACTTCTGCCAACATTTGTGAGGTCAGACATCCTTCATGATTTGCCTTCTCAAAATGTCCTGCTATCAGAAACATGTATGTACATCCACACCTACGTCTCTGTCACCCTGCATCCTTTTAATAGAATTGTACCCTGTAACAATTTAACTCATCCCTGTAGCAACAAGGAACTGCCGATGCTGGTTTACACAAAAGGACACAAAGTGCTGGAGTAAATCAGTAGGTCGTGCTGCCCGACCCGCTGAGTTACTCCAGCACTTTGTGTCCTTTTAACTCATCCCTTTCATCGTAACAGGAAATATTGCCACAATTCTTTGTGTTAAATTTCATTTGGCATTTGTCTACCCATTACCATCAGCTTGTCCTCTCGACAGCTGTCACTATCCCTGCCGCTGTTCACTTTACATGAACATTTCTCATCTTGGAATTTTGAAAAGATCGAGTGTGCAGGCTAATTATTATTCTAAAACCAGTCAGAAGTTCCAACACCTCCCTTGGAAACTACCACTTCCTCCGGTCCAAGCAAGGGACATTTACCAGAACCGTTTGCTTCCGGAGGCCGCTATCTCCATTATTTCAAAGCATTTAACCTTGTGACCAGACTATTGTGTATCGTAAATTTACGACTATTTCGTAAATCCCTACATACCTTATCTACTTCATGGCCCTTATTAACCTTCTCTGTAATCTCTTTAAAGGTTAAGCAAGTACTATATTCTCGTTTCACAATGCTGTTTTCATTAATTCGCTCACATTGATCAGTACTATTTTTACAGATCGTTATATTTTGAAATTTCCTGTTATTCTGCAGTTTAGTTTAGTTTAGAGATACAGCACGGAACAGGTCCTTCAGCCCACCGAGTCCGCGCTGACCAGCGATCTCCACACTTTAACACAATCCTACACCCACTTGGGCTAATTTTTACATTTACCAAGCCAATTAACCTACAAACCTGCACGTCTTTGGAGTGTGGGAGGAAACCGAAGATCTCGGAGAAAACCCACACAGATCACGGGGAGAACGTACAAACTCCGTACAGACAGCGCCCGTAGTCAGGATCGAACCCGGGTCTCTGGTACTGCATTCGCTGTGAGGCAGCAACTCTACCGCTGCACCACCGTAATCGCCCATTAACCCCAGTTGCTGGGGTTCTGTAACTGTATCCATTTCCCTAGTTTTTGAACAAGGGTGTAACTTAAGAAATTCTCTGTTCCTGTCCCACTATCCCTAAAATCTAAAGAGGATTGGAATGTTATTGCCAGTATTTTGGCAATTTCTTCCCATCCTCAGCAGTCATACAGCATGGAAACAGGCCCTTCAGCACAGCTTCAGTCCAAGAAACAACCCAGTGGGTCTGGTGACTAACCTAACGACAGGAAGTTTTTGCTGTGCCTCCACTACCTTCTCTTTTGCCTACTTTAATCCATGGTCAAATTTAAACAATTGTGAAACATTCAATTTATACTTCAGAATAATCCTATTAACCTTTAGGAACTTTTTCATTTCTGCAGTGGGATGCCTTTAGTGTGCCCGAATTGCAAAATTTCCTCATCATACTGCAGAAAGAGGAAAAGGAACGGATCCACCAGGCACAGCAGAAGTACCTTGCGTTTCGTCAGAAGCTGGAGCAAGCCTTGAAGGCAGCGGGGAAACCAGGCTAAACGGGTCACAGAGACACCAGACTCTGAGTATGAATCTATCTTTAAGTATTGCTTGGGTCATTTGAGCAGATTATCTCAAGGGGAAAGTGCAAGAAGGCATCAACATAGCCACAGCTATGAGCAACGTTACAGCCTACTGGATCTCCCACTTTGGACTGACCAAAGGAACCGTTGCTTTTTCTTAACATTGTTTGATATAAAAAGCCCTAAAGGCAAAACATATTATGGGCCATCTTTAAAGCCTATTCCACGAATACTGTGAATCTAAAAACCATCTGCACTTGTTATTTTTCTTTGCTTTTGAATGTCAAGATTGGAAATCGTCTGTACATTTGAGTATGGCAAAAATGACCATGCCAATCCGAGACCACAGAGTGGACTGAATGCACCAAGGTTGTATTGACTATTCTGCTGTGCACCAAACCATTATCTCGAGCATCTTTATGACTGCTCCCGAAATATTGGTACCTTTTTCTGCATGTTATACCTAACTAATTCTTGTTCATTTCAAAGAAAAAAATCAACCTTTAAGCAAGTGATGCAAGCCTGAGAGCTTGGTGTAATTGGATAGAATCCCATTGTATTCACAGTTGTCCCAATGTATACAACCTTCTGGATTGGATCACTTAAGGAGAGTTGTGTCATGGACAATGAAGATCTCTAGTTACAGGCAAGTGGCCAAACACCTTGTTACATAAAACATTCAAGACACACCCTGTTTGTCATTAATAATACATCTCTACCAACAATAATATTGGTAGAAATGTCCCTAAACTTTATGAATAAATCATCTTTTTGTTACAGTTACTGCTTCCAAATATCGGGAAATCGTTTTGCATTTTTTTAAATTCTAGTGACCTGCTGAAATCTGCTTTTGGTTGTGTGCCGTTCCACTTCCTCTAGCATTGATTCTGTATTGTATTAGTTCAGATATAGTAGTCTAATTTAAAAAATAAATCTTTATTGAGAGACCATTCTTTAGTTAATCCTGTGATTTAGCTGCTCCAATTCCGTTTAGAACCTAGGAAAGAGCCCCAGCGTGTCGACCTTAAGGATTTTTCCGCACTCTCGCATCTTGTGTTAGGGTGTGGTAGAACTTTTATCGTCTTTCTCAAAGGCCAAATGGATAACTTGTGTGGGAAGTGCAATTATCACATTAGACCAAGAGCTCCCAACCTTTTGCATCCCGTTTACCCCGGGCAACTTTAATAGCACATAACAATGTTATTTCACTTATTTATGAACAACTAATGAACAGATACCGGTATACCAGAACCACACACAGTCAATGAGAACAAATCCACAAGCAACAAATCTACCCCCTGGAGGTACATTTACCCCAGGTTGGGGACCCTTGCATTACACCCTTTAAGCAGCAGAATAGAGGAAGTTTTATCTATAACTGCAAATAGTGTTTTAACAGTACTGGCTAATTTCAATAAAATAATCAAATTTCAATAGAGGCCGCATGTAAATAATGTCTCAGTAATGCTCCTCAAGACTCCTCATAAAAGCCAAAGGCAAATGGATTCTGGGACAAATATGTGATATTTAGGAGAGGTGACCAAAAACCCGGGCAGGTTGCTGAAGCAGGGGAGAGGTAGGATTTGGGGAGAGACGACTGGAGATGAACCAGCAGTGATGGGCCGTCGAGGTCTGGAGGAAGAAGTCATCAAATCCAGCAGGGGTGTAGCTTGTGATTTAAACACAGTGGAAGAATGTGACATCTGAGAAGTCTGAACGTGTGGTGATTCACTCACTATTAATGCCAACCTTGACACCTCCACCATTCATGACTCTGCCTACAGTTCAATCAGCTTGTGCAGGATGGAACTGCAGGTGCTGGTTTACACCAAAGACAGACACAGAGTGCTGGAGTAACTCAGCAGGACAGGTAGCATCTCTAGAGAACAGGTATAGGTGACGTTTTGGGTTGAGACCCTTCTTCAAACTGGAAGTGTTCAGATTGTCTTTGTTAGGCTTTGTTTTGCATTGGTACTTGATAAACATTATCACTGTCAGGCAACCCGAGTATTTTGTTTAATGTCTTGCCCAGGTTTATTTAACAAGGATATTCATGTTATTTTGCTGTTCATTATGAAACTGTTTTATATTTATGCCTAAGAAAGAACTGCAAATGCTGGAAAAATCGAAGGGGGACAAAAATGCTGGAGTAACTCAGCGGGTCAGGCAGCATCTGTGGAGAACATGGATAGGTGACATTTCGGGTCGCGACACTACATCAGTGAAATAGTCCGGACCTAAAATGTTGTCTGTCCATTCCTTTCCCCGATGCAGCCTGACCCACTGACTTTCCCAGCACCTTAGATTTTATCTTACATGTATAGATTCTTCCCAGACTTTTTTCAGAGTAAATAGTTAACTAATCTCTTTTTTAAATTGGTTTCTTTTTTTTACAAAATTCACTTAACTCTCAGATTGGACAATGCAGCTGAGACATTTTCAAATGCAATAAGAGCCTCAACGATCAAATTTGTAAATGACCTCTTTAATTTAAATATGAGTCAAGGTGTATTTAAAGATTACTGTCAGCATATCATAAGCTAAATATCTAATATCCAATTTCGTGGTGTTTGAAAGTAGTAAACTGTCTGTGGACCAATAATTAAAAACGAATAAACCATTAAAAAATAATTTTGCCCATCAATGAGCAGAGAATTCAGCCAGTACTCAGGCCTACATTAATCTCTCAGTCGATTCCATTTAAGATTATTGATCATGGATCCTATAACTGTGAGGAACTTTGTTACACTCAATATGGTTACCACATAGATTTTCAAAGTAACTATCCAGCCGCAAAGCTGTGGTGAGTGCTGGCCCCATAAAATGGCAGACAGAGATGAATACAAGTCGTATAAGAAAGAACTGCAGGTGCTGGTTTAAATCAAAGGTAGACACAAAATGGTGGAGTAACTCAGCGGGTGAGGCAGCATCTCTGGAGAGAAGGAATGGCCGAGGCTTAGGGTCGAGACCCTTTGGGCCTTTGGGTCTCGACCCGAAACATCGCCCATTCCATCTCTCCAGAGATGCTGCCTCACCCGCTGAGTTCCTCCACCATTTTGTGTCGACCTTCGATGAATACAAACAAGTTCGTCCTTTCAGAATCAGCTGATCTTTCAGGAGAAGTTAGGCACTGCAGAGGGATTATTGTTGGTGACTGGTGTAGATGCTGAATCAATGTTTCTGAACACTTACGAGAAAGCGAGGTATCTTTGGCACTCATAACAGCAGAACAATGCATGGGTGAGAGGGCAGTGACGTTCAGTATTATGTCGGGATGTGTACTATCACTCTGTGCCTTTGTCAGTGCTGCTGGAGAACAGGAGTATCACCTTGTAAACATTACAGCATGGAAGCATTTGCCTTGAGTGAGGTGAAATGCAAGTGTGGATATTATGCATTTTAATTTATTGTATAAATTTACCTTTGTGCAACCTACCATTGACGGTTCCCCTGATACTGTATCCACCCCACACAAATGGGTAATAGTGAAATATCTGATTCAGGTCTGATTTTTGCTGCTTTAAGAGATCACGTGTTCAGTCACTGTTGATATAAACTACAATCTCATCACCAGATCTTAAATTATGCAAAAACTGTAATTTTTATATAAATATAAATCAGGTCATTCTGTTAGCAGTGTGTTTATTCGATAAAATATTGTAAGGAATTTTCCAAAGTACCTTTGAAAGTGATGTAATTGCATTTTTATTATTTGTTACAAAAATTAGTTTAACATAAAGAGAGGATGTTGAATAAATAAGGAGCGTTAGACTGGCACAGGATCTGTCCGGTAGTGTTCTGCAACGTGACTTTTGGACATCTTATTCATCAAATCATGTTGGATTTACTTACACGTACTTTTGTACAGAATGAAATGAATCAAAGACAGTGTTCTTCCAGAGAGCAAAGGCCAGGACTCTTGCTTTATTGATAGGTGCATGAATCTTTCCTCATCACGGGCGGTTTGCAAGTGAACATAACACGGAAGTATTACAGATTTAAACCCTGTGTGTGAGGTGCATTTGTGTTATCTTGTTATCTATTTTTGTAATTGATGTATTTTGCAGGCTATGATTTTTTTTTTTGCTGGTGCCAACATAATAATGTTACCCTTTCCAACATGAAATCAAATGGCCACAGCAAGTGACTTGACCCAGTAGAATTAAGTGGCCAGTAAAACCGTGTATTAATGCTTTGACTGTTATGTCGGGGAGGTAAATGACGATGAACTTGCTTAATGCGAGTCGTTTCTCTCTGATGTTCAGCACTGAAGATGCTGCCAACAAATCTCTACGGGTAGAAATGTAAACCGCAGTGTAAATGTTAAATAAAGCAGTGACCAACAAACCCTATACTGTGGAGAGATCAGCATCTCTGCTGGCAAACTGCTGATAGTGTATATGGTCCTTTTTCATTACAAAATGTATTTGTCAGAATTGTAAAAACTGGAAGATTATACAAGAATTATATTTGATGACATTTTCTTTGAATAAATTTGAAACTTTGAACAAGAATCCCTTGGAACTCTGCTATTATGGATATATAGATATGTATAATATATGCTAACACAGCGGGCCAGCAATTTCCTTACTGTCTTGATGGCGAGTCCAGCTTGCAGCTGCAATGACTTGTTTTTGCACTATCAGCCCCGTTTCCACATATGCTGCAGTTTTGGGATCCAGTCCTGGTCTGTGGTGGATTCACAATTCTCCACTGACGGTGGTTAGTTACAGTGCTAATTATGCACGCTGGAGCTGGAGCTGGGAAAGTAAAGATGGGAAAGTCCAGCCGTTAGCGGCATGAAATCAAAGCATGTGCTCTGCTCTGGAGCTCATAATCACTGATTGTCCGAAGAAGATCTGGAATCACAGGAGACCACGTGTGGAGAAATTGGGAAAATAAAAAAATGCCTCAAGCATTTAAAAGTAAGAAATGCATTTCCTTAAAACGTGTTACCATAGAGAGAGAGAGAGAGAGAGAGAGAGAGAGAAAGAGTGAAGAGTGTTTCATTGCCATCTACTTCAAAATGGAACATTTAAATTCTTACTTCTAGCAGCACAACAGGTCTGTAACGGTCAATACATAACAACAAATACGTTCAAAATCACCTGAGTGTGTGTGAGTTCTTCACTGTGAATCTCCTGACCTGTGGGGTATGGGTGGGGTCTGGTCGACAGTGGTTGGGAGCCTTGTGTTTTGCATGCATGGATGTGTGCATTACATTAACGGATCGCCAAACAGTGTCAGTGCCATCAAGTATAGGAACATGGTCCGAAAATCTGCCCATCTGTTGAAAAAGATCTTAAAAGATTAAGTATTCTGGTTTTTATCGCTATCACTTCTCTAAACCTTTTGGCTATCTGAGTGAGCTGCAATTAAAGAAGTTAAAAGTTGCAAAATGGCCATCGAAGTGTGGAAGTTCTTCATGAGTTGAAAGTCAAAGCCAACTTCAAATATAAAGCAGCAAATACAGCTAAAGAAGTGTCCCGACCTGAGAGGTCGCCTGTCCATGATAGAGCCACACAGCACAGAAACAGGCCATTCAACCCCACAGGGCCATGCCAACCAGGAGGCTTATCTAAGCTGGGCCCCTTTACCTGCATTTGGCCTATATTCGTCTAAACCTTTTGTATCCATGTACCTGTCCAAATAATTGTTTTATGTTGCTGTGCTTCTTCTCTTGCGTATGGCGTGCACAGCCTAAAGTTGTAGGACAACTTGTTCTGTTTGATCTTATTTGAAAGTGCACGCCCGGTTGATTGCATTCGTTGAAACGGGGCGGACCACGTGAAGGTCGCAATCTCCCACCCCATGTTATTGTGCCTGCTTCAACTACCTCCTCTGGCAGCTTGTTCCGTATACCCACCACCCTCTGACTGAAAAGGTTGTTTGTCAAGTTCCTATTAAATCTTTCCTCTATCCTCCAGAGATGCTGCCTGACCCACTGAGTTCCTCCAACGCTTTGTGTTTAACACAAGATCCCAGCATCTGCAGTTCCATGTGTCTCCACTAATCCTAACTCCACATTTTCCCAGGTATTTTGCAACAAGTTAATGATGGGAATCTGCATCAATCTTACTGGATTTTTCTCACATTACATTTACAAGATTCCCATCAGTCTCATTTAGAGTTAATGTTCAGTCTGAAAGCATTCTGGTGAAAGCATCCACTTCACATTTTTGTTTCGATTCCCCTGGTCAGGAAATGAATGTTTATTTCGCAAACCCCCTGAAGCCGGTTATTGTTTGCAGCTTCACAAACTCAGAAGAGGACAACAAGGGATTTGTCTATAAGGAGACCAAAAAACCTGCTATCCTTGGAGTGTGGTAGGAAACCGGAGAACCCGGACATGCAAACTCCATACAGACAGCGGGGATTGTAGTGGGGATTGAACCCGGGTCTCTAGCGCTGTGAGGCAGCAGCTCCACTCGCTGCGCCGCCCTATCAGTTGGTGCGCATCTTTAACTGAGCTGCTGGAAAGCGGAAGTTGTTTCACAGAACAACTTTCAAAACAAGTTCAGCAAAACAGGTTACTTCATCCGCAATACAGATCGTAGAACAGTACAGCACAGGAACAGGCCCTTCGGCCCACAATGTCCTGCATGTGATCCTATCCCTCCATTCCCTGCATATCCACGCGCCTGTCTAAAAGCCTCTTAAACACCACTATCGTATTTCCTGCCTCCACCACCACCCCTGGCAGCGCGTTCCAGGCCCCCACCACCCTCTGTGTGAAAAACATGTCCTGCACATCTTTGCCTCCTGCCCCATCTTGCTGAGCAAAAGGACATCTTCATGAAAAACACTAACTTCTCTCCCAGATCAGAGCACATTTAACTTCAGGATTAGTGACCATAACTATAGGGGCGGCACGGTGGCGCATCGGGTAGAGCTGCTGCCTCACAGCGCCTGAGACCCAGGGTCGATCCACACTACGGGTGCTGTCTGCATGGAGTTTGCACATTCTCCCCGTGACCGCGTGGGTTTTCTCCGGGTGTTCCGGTTCCCTCCCACATACAAAAGACTTGCAGATTTGTAGGTTAATTGGCCCTCTGTAAATTGTCCCTAGTGAGTAGGATTGAGCTGGTCCAGGGAGGGTCGGTGGTCGGAGCGGACGCGGTGGCCTTATTGTTTCCGTGCTGTATCTCTAAACTAAATCCAAACTAAGTTCACGAATGACTTTCAGTGCAATGTTCGACACAGGTAGAATAGACACTTAGTGGGGGGTTGCTGTCATGCGAGCCCCTCGTTGGGGTCAGGGGGTCAGCCTGATCCAGGGACTGACGGCTCGAACGTAACGACAGCGGCAGAGTGCGGTGGATCATTCCACAGAACGCAAGATAACGCCGCAAACCTGCCCTGAATCTCCAGATTCAGGGACAGTTTCTTCCCGGCTGCTATCAGGCAACTGAACCGTCCTCTCACCAACTAGAGGGCGGTCCTGACCTCCCATCTACCTCATTGGAGACCCTCGGACTATATTTAATTGACTTTACTTGACTTTATCTTGCACTAAACGTTATTTGTGGGCGGAGCATCAAGGCAAATTCCTTGTATGTGACCACTTGGCCAATAAACTTACTTATTTCCTTTTATCCTGTATCTGTACACTGTGGACGGCTCGATTGTAATCATGTACAGTCTTTCCGCTGACTGGATAGCCCGCAACAAAAGCTTTACACTGTACCTCGATAAATATAAACTAAACTAAACCATATTAAACTAAACTAAACGATTCCAAACCTGATCATTTCTGTAGATGGGGATTTGAATAACAGCCCAGTGACCTCGCTGGGCCTGTGTAGATATTGACCAACCTACTGTGATGGCAGAATGATGGAGACACAGATATATTTTGCAACTACAGCTACTCTGCTGAAGCTAAGTAAGTAAGTTTATTGGCCAAGTATTCACATACAAGGAATTTGCCTTGGTGCTCCGCCCACAAGTAACAACATGACGTACAGTGACAGTTACGAATGACTCAGAAAACACTAAACATTAATAATAATAAGACATTAATGATAAAACACCATTGATCAAGCATGTGGACCAACAAAATACCAGATCAAAGGGAGGCTACAGATTGTTGGCTGTTGAGTAGAGCAACTACTAGTGGATAAAAGCTGTTTTTATGTCTGGCTGCGGCAGCTTTGACAGTCCGGAGTCGCCTTCCAGAGGGAAGTGATTCAAAGAGTTTGTGGCCAGGGTGAGAGGGGTCAGAGATGATCTTGCCCGCTCGCTTCCTGGCCCTTGCAGTGTACAGTTCATCAATGGAGGGAAGGTTGCAGCCAATAACCTTCTCTGCTGATCGGACGATTCGCTGCAGCCTCCAGGTGTCGTGCTTGGAGGCTGAGCCAAACCAGACCATGATGGAGAGGTTGGGAAGGAGCATAGACAGGTGTAGGTGAAGCCCGACATGTGTGAGGTGGAGTATTTTGGGGTCAGCTCATATGGGGCTAGGACGTAGACTTTAGAGATGCAGCGCGGATCCAGGCCCTTCTGCCCACCGCGTCCGTGCCGACCAACGATTACCCCGTACACCAGCACTGTTCCACACACTAGGGACGCAGGTCACGGAGAGAGTGTACAAACTCCGTACAGGCAACTCCCGTAGTCAGGATCGAACCCGGGTCCTTGGCGCTGTGAGGCAGCAGCTCTACCGCTGTGCCCATTAACTGTGCTAAATGCTAGTGCAAGAGTGTTTTATTGTCATGTCCTGGATGGGACAATGGAATTCTTACTTGCTGCAGCACAACAGCATTAAAGAATGTTGATGAACAGAGGGGCCCAGGAGTCCAACGTCCATAGCTAGACACCAAATGCTGGAGTAACAAGCACTGTCCCACACACTAGACTGGAGCTGCGAGATGTAGGAGAGGTAGTCCTGTTCCTGTCCACCAGAGGGTGTAGTCTTGCTGTGTGTGAGCCCAGTCTCACTGCATGGACCAAACCTCACCCCCTTCACACCGAGATCGACACAGAGTGCTGGAGTAACTCAGCGGGTCAGGCAGCATCTGTGGAGAACATGGATAGGTGACGTTTCACAGAGTGCTGGAGTAACTCAGCGGGTCAGGCAGCATCTGTGGAGAA